>VZTT01032733.1:69885-103551 GCA_013400855.1 Buphagus erythrorhynchus | reverse complement strand
TAATAATAATAATTTATTATTGTCGTTATTATTGTTATTATTGTTATTATTATTGTATAATCTTTAAAAGCATTTGCTGAAGTTTGTTAAATAAACTGACCTATAGTTCTGCATGAAAACAGTAAGAAAAAATGTGTTATTTTTAAGGTTACCCACTGCACATAGTTATATGCAATATAAAGATCCCTAAAGTTTTTAAACATATAGAGAAAACAAAATTTGGCAGAAATATGTTTTAAACAATGTCTACCCATGTACTCAATGAATAACTCCTAATAAATATGTCATAGGTAATTTTAAAAGGTCTTTTGAAACATCAAATGATTCTGCTGCAAATAATGAAATATTGGTTTGCAATATTTTAAATAAGTGTGTGACTGATGGGCTGAATTCAAATCCTTGAAATCAGTTTGCCTCAATTTTATGTTGAAATATTTTCTGAAGCAGATAAATCTACCTCATAACCCCTGTGTTTTACTCACTCAAATTGTTCTCATTTGATGTTGCTTTTATACTCAACAAAACTCCCTCTTTAAGTTGTCATCTGTTCTATGACAAACAAAAGACTTCATTTTCCTCAACACCTTGAAGAAGGTAAAACTACTATAAGACCACTTGGAATAAAATAATAACATCTCAGTCATCTCACAAACTGAAATAAGCAGTTATCCAAACCATCTCAGGTTAGCTGCATCTGCTAAACTAAATTTGTGAGTTTAGGTATTGGATACATTGAAATAATTTCACTGGTTTCTACTTCTCCCTCCTTCCCTTCCTATTTCTTTAGCTCTTCCCAGTTTCTAACTCTTACTGTAATTCTTAATGGCATTTCTTTGGTTGTTCCTATGGCCAGACCTATATGGGTGTTTTAAACATCCTCTCAGTTAACACATTTTGATATCCTTTTAACAATCTGAAATTTAGATTTTTCTACTTTGATAATGCTGAGATTTGTGATAAGGACAATATACCTCTTGAACTTTTAAAAATACTGCTGTATTCCCAGCTTCAAGACCCAATTTAATGGGTCCTTTTAGGATTATCATATAGCACCCCATAGAGTTCTAGGGAGCTACCAATGCAGATCAGCCTTAGTCATAATCACTTCCTTGGAAGTTTTGCATCAAATATGTCACAGTTATAAGGTCCAGGAAAGAGAAGCAATAAGTTACCACTGAAGTAATGAGATTGTTCAGCCAAATTTATTCAGCTATTTATGTAGAATAAGTACCACAGTTGTTTGCTATTGGTAAGAGTTTGACTAGTAGGGGAGTAGTGCCTTGGAGGATATATCCTATATCCAGGATGAAAGGTACAAAGAGGCTGAAATAAACAGGGAGAGAGGGAATGGGAGGTAAGACAGCTGTGGAAGGCAACTGGAGCTCAAGCCCCTGAAGGTATGGAGGAACCAGATCTTGAAGCTGAGAAGTAGCTGAGAAGGTAGCCAGGAGAATGATGGAGTGGTGTGATGTGACCTCCAAGTTCAAGAAAAGTATATTTCTTCAGAAATGTCCAGCAAAGCAACTTCTAATGAGGTCTGTCCCATTTTAGTAACCTGCCATGTGTGCTCTCCAAATATAGACAGCAATGTACTAAAGACCATGGGCTTCCTCGAGTATAAAGCCCTTTACTGGTATAAACCCTAATAAATACTGCTAGTAACTTCATTATGGACACAACAGCTTACATCATTCACTCAGTAGAATATATGGAAAATTTTTTAAATTACATCTTTAATGCTTCAGAATTGCATCCAGGAGGAACTCTCATGGTAGCTCCTATCCAGGGAGAGGAGGAAATTGCCACTATTAAACATCCAATTAATTGTCTAATTCCAGATAAAGCCATCAGTCCTCAGGATATGTGTATAAACCTCATGTAAGACTGTCCAAAAAAGGGTGTCACTGCAGACTCCAGCTGTCTGGGGATGCTGCCTGGGGCTAGGATTGCTGCTGTGGGCACTGGCAACTGGGCTGACATCTGGCAGGCAGTATATGCTTTGACTGGATTAAATACACAACATAATAAGGTACCTGTTGGCTGAGTTTAAGTCAAACTGCATTTTTCTCCTTTTTTACTTGGTTCCAGCCTTTCTTATCCTTAAATATTTTAGGGATACCCTTAAAGATTTTAAGACTCTGATTTAAGTGTGTTTGGCACTTGTGGAAAAGGATGAACCAGGATAAAAGTGTCCATTTTTTAGCGCTCAGGCTGCAGGGTGGCAGTAAAGCAATTAAAGCTGCATGTGTGGGCAGCCCTGAGAAGTGCCAGAGAAATAAGAGCACAGAGCAAGGACGAGCAGCACCTGGGGACAGTTTCACAGCAGCCAAGCAGCTCTGCACAGGCTGCAAGAGCCCTGCCCGTAGCCAGGGTGAACAAACCACTCCTCCCACAAGGAGCAGCAGACTGAGATCATTGCCAGGTGTTTGCAAAACTGTGTTTCACACAGGTGGACATGCTTAGAATCCAAGATTTGAGGGACAGAGAGCTCACAGCAGCAAGGCAGGAGTCAGCTCCAGCTGACAGGAGGTAGGGAGGAGGTGGGAGACTACATACTCCCTTGAGGGAGGAAAGTGCAAACGTTTTGAGTAAAAGATCAGGAACTCTGTTTCTCCCAAAGGCTGTGAAATTGAGTTTGCTAACATGATATGCTGGGACAGAAAAATATAGGTAATTTCCTTAGAACCTTCACTACTGTTGATAATATTATAGACTACTATGTAAACCTAATGAAAACCCAAGGTGGACTGAGCTTTCATGGAGAATTGGTCCACATAGAGTGCCACCAGGTGTTTGTGCCAATAACTCAGATGACTGCATAGGAAGACTCATAAATTACTTTATGCTTTTGGACTTATCACAGAGACATGCAGTTTCAATAGTTCATGCGGACATTCAAATATATGAGTTATGAATAAATTTATATCAACAAGTACATACACAGAATAAAAATTTGTATCTATTTACAGTGCATATAATTTTTCCTACTTCCCAATTTCAATTGATATGGAACTGAACATCATTAGCTTTGGCTGGATTTCTCTTTCTGCAGTCAAGATAAAGTATTTCCAGTATTTTGCCTACAGTCTGCCTCTTCCATTACACAGTTGAGACCTGGTCCAGGATTCATCATTCAAAGCCCAAACATTCGTGCTAAGGGTCACCACTGCTACTCCAGGATAAGCTTATAGTATGAATCAAAGGTTGCTTCATACTCCTGTGAGTTGGCAAGTGTGAACTTGCTCCTTGGAGCAAGCCAGCAATGTCTAAAAGAACCAGAATCAACAGCATCCCTGTACAGCCTCCATCTAAAAAGTGTTTTACTGCCTTCCATGCTGGAGAGCTGATCAGATAAGAAAACATAACTAAAGAAAAATATTTACTTTAAAAATCAATCTCTTCCTCCCAGAAAATACTTGCTATATAGCCTTGAGTGCATAAGAGCACAGCGTGCATTGTCTACAAGCAAACACATAAAGTGATGTTGTTTTATACAAAAGCCCTCTTGTAAACATTCCCTACTACCTAGTAAATTTTTCTGCATTTTATGGCATTTTTCTATGGGCAGAGACCTCTAACCTATCTTAGAGTATCCAAAGCAGAATAAAACATGTCATCTAGACATTTTTAAAAGCTCATTAAGTACCTAAGTTTTGCCTGGCTTCCCAAGTAGAAGAAAGTCATTTTGTGGAGCTGCTGGTCCAGCCAGTGGCAAAAGAAAATGTCACTGCATCTTTCTTGTTCCTGCCTCACCAGTAGCAAACAAAACTTGCTTTAACATCCTGTGTTTGTTTAAGTGCAGAAGCTTTAACAAAATTACTTCTTACTCATGGAAGATGGCAGCAGCCGCCCACTGACTTTACCTATGTGTGTCCTAAATACAGGCTCCATTAGCACTTACACAGACTTCTTTTGGCCTCGTGTTCTGTAATGTTTCGGGTCTCCATCAGCACCAGACCTTCCCCAAGTCCATCTTCTCCACCTCTTGCCTGTTCTTAAGTTTGGGCTGGAGTACTGGGACCATCTCCTCTAGTACCTGGCCATCCCAGTAAACACAGTGGAGTACTGGCCCTGTTTGAAGAATCAAACCCAAATGTTGCTGATTTTTTTTTCTTTCAGTTTTACTTTTTCTTCTACTCTATCCTTTCTTTGCCATTGTGTCATGTTATTTTCCCTTATGTCACCTCTGCTGTGTCTGGAAATATGTTAAGAGCCTGGAGCAGAGCTAGAAATGTAAGAGCTGACTTTTAGCCATTTGAGGTTCTGGCCATGAGCAGCCAGGAGCTGCTGACAACACATCCACAGGCCAGGGAAAAAAATTCTCTTTGATTTCTCAGAGGTCTCTTTTTCAGAGACCTCTTTGGTCCCTGCTGAAGCTCTTAGAAAAGTACAATGGATGGGAAAGGAAAAAACAAAACAGTTGTTCTCATCAGTCACTGATACATCAGGGCACTCCTCCTAAGATTTCTGCAACTAAACACCTTAATTGTTGCTGTAGCTAGGGTTAGTTGAAAATGGCTTAAGTCAAAGCAACAGATGAGACTTGGTACAAGAATTAGAAACCAATGCTCCAGAAGTTTCAAATTTGAGTGTGAATTTCTGCTGTTCCTGTATTTCAGGAGAATTATCTCTGATGTCAAGAGGCCCAGCTGGAGAGCTGAAGAATGAAAGGCTGTCTCCACACCACAGCCCCTCTGTCATTTTTCTGTGTTTAGGCACTCAGCAGTCTATGCCTCAGCAAGGTCTCTGATCCGTGCTGAAAAGGAACCAGCAAAACGACTGATGTTCTGTCTCAGCATCACATTTTTCTATCTGTCTGCTTGTTTTGAACTCTTTTATAGTAATAAGCAAGATTAATGCTAAGATTATTACTGGTAATAATCTTTAAATATTGGTGAAGTGATAACATTTTCCACTTGGTGGCAGATAATCCTTTAAAAAATAAGCACAAAGCTCATAGACACATTGAATGCCATTTTTTAGTGAGGAAAAGCTCTGTGGTGCCTGATGAGCACAGAACCCATGGATGTAGGGCTGAGCTGCAAAGATTTGGGGCAAGAATTTTTTCCCAAGAGCCAGGTATGTGGCAGGCAGTTATACATGGACTCATTTCCTCCTGTGCTTCTGAACCCACCCATCCCCACAGGTGTCCTCTAAGGTACAGGAAGATATTGGCTTTACCATTCCAGGAGTCCATGGCACTCCATGAAACCCACAGGCCTTGAAGAATGTCAAAGCATGCAGGTTTTGGGTGTGTCAGCAGAAGCTCAGCTTCCTGTGGGCTGTGTAGCTGAGAGGAGATACTCCTTCTGCTCCTGCTTTCTCCCACCTATCTGCAGATAGGTTGCTGCCAAAGGAGACAATTTTCCCCCATTCTCTCATGCAGTGCTGTGCAGAGCACCCAATAAGGACATTACATGCAAGGACACTATAACTCAGGGCACCTGGAATACAAGCTGCTGGGAGCTGGAGACAGGTCTAGGGAATTATTTCCTGGCCCTTGCTTCATGTTCTCTCCAAGGCATCCACTGTCATTCGTCTAGGAAACTGGGTACTGCACTAGCTAAACTGTTACACTGCCCCAGGACAACCAAGTTTTTCTCCTTTTTCTTCTAAGATCCCACCACAGTGGGAAGGCAGAGGACAAATTTTACCCTGATAGCTGACAATGAACATCTCAGAATCACGTGAATCCTGTCTACCTTCAGGTAGGACTGTTGTACATTCAATCAGGTTGCTGACTAGAAAAAAGGTTATTATACTAGCTGGCAAGCAATTAATCTATTAAGTTCATGAATTTCAATGCATTTTTGCATTAAGACTTTTCTTTAAAAACACCACAAAATATTTAGGGTCTTACTCTTCTTTCAATATTCACCATGATCCTTAAAATACTGCCTTTTTTTCTGGTGGAAGTCAATGCTTGTCATCAAAATAAAGCCACTGCCAACTCACTGTTCTGAGAATACTTCTCTGTTGCTGTTCTGAGAATACTTCTTGAAGTAATACTATGTCAGCTGGGGGAAAAAAAAACAAACCTTGCAATGAGACCTCTCTCTCAAGCAGAAGGGCGTGGTGGAAAACAGCTCTGTCGCATAGTGCTGTGGATTGTCATGTCCTTTCTGCATCAGGACCCCTCATTTTCTAGGTAATGCCTTCATCTCTAACATAGCTGCATATTCTTTCAGGATAGAAAAGATATCTTGAGGCCTTGACATGTACTTCTGTAGCTGAGATTTATTTTGAACTGTGTTTAACAAGAACACATAGCAATGCATCCTCCCTTAGTACAAAACAACGCTCTCAAAGTTTCTTTCTCTCACCACTGAATAGGAAGCTGAGTGCTTCTGTCTAATTATTCTGACCTTCCACTCTCAGGATTTGACTAAGAACTATTCAAGGAGCAGAGAAAGAGGCTCTGTTTTTGCCTCAGTGAGGTGTTGCTTGTTGGGATCATAGCTGTCTGACACTGTGCTTTCTCTCTTCAGCATTCACTTCCTCTTGAGCCTCAAAGAAAAAAGAAAAAAAAATTTCACGAAAAACAGAACAGCAGGAGAATATAAACCATTCCCATCAATCCAGCATCTCTCCTGTGTAAACGTGGCTCGTTGCCATTGAATTTTAATGTCAATGAATCCCATCCCAGAAAGGGCATGGCCCATGCTTAGTGATGTTAATGAAACCTCCCGCCCTCTCCATTACAGCCGTATCTGCATCGAGAACTGATGGTGGAGGGAAGGTGGCTTTCTCTCAGCTAGAGGGTCATATGTGACATGGACAAGCAATAGGTCCCACGGGGTCTGTTGGGAGGACCAGGTGCCAGAAATTTCCTAGCTCTGCCTCAAAACCAAAATTACATTTATTTCCACTTTGGAAATTGGAATGATGCTTCCTTTGTGCTGTCAACCACATCATGTCTCTAAACAGGGAATTTTGTGAGGGTTTGCAGTTAAAAAGTCACATTTTCTATCTCATTACTCTGTCTCTTGCTCATCCTGACCTTCTCACAGAGCTTACCTTCCCTTCCTGTTCACTTTTCCATGTCCCCCTCTCTGCTGCTTATGACAGTGACAAGGTACAAGAATGGCTATCTATTCCTTTCCTTCTTACTAATTACTTTTGCACTCCCAGAGGAAAAATTTTAAAGGTATCATACTAATTGGACACAAAATTTCACTCAGAGTTTCCCCCATCCATGCTCTTGGTGTCTTGTATTGCCTGGGACTAGGCTGACTGTTATATAGAAAAAAAACTGTTGCCAGTGAAAAATGACCAAGATCAGAAAAGTGAAAAATGACAAGTAACTAATTACAACAGTTTAGCCCCCTTATCTGAATTGTTTTTTATTATTTATCTGCTGATATTTTTGTACAGCATTGCAAAATTCCCTCTTCCAGCCAGGTGGACTAGTGAATACCCATGCCATCTGCTTAAACGTCTAATTTGCAGTATGCCATCTATATGACCTTCAATTTTCAAATCATTTTAAAACCCATCAATCTGTACATCTGGCACAATATCCTCTCTGTGTACCTGATAACTGGTTAGCACATTTTAACCTCTCTCATTGCAAACAACAAATATTTTCAATGCTCATCACAGCTTTCTTCCTTCCCATGCCTTTGCTATTGCATGAGGACAGCATAATGAATTTGCCAGGATCAGAGTCATTTTCATCTGACGTTTTTCAAGAATCCATTTGTTCTTAGCACTCAGATTTTTTTATATATTTTGGCTGGTTTTACCTGTCCTGCAGACTCTGGGAAAAAATAACAATTCTGCATTTTTAAACTGGAAAAACTGTGCAACTCAGCACAGAAAGTGAGACTACAAAGAGCATGTAAGACAAAATGCTGTGGACTGAGAGCACTATTCATGAAGGTGCTCACAATGTGGTATTCTTCATAAAAATAGTATCCGGTGCTGTCGTCACTAGAATTGTCCAGAAGAATGAACAAAATCAAAGAGCTTGCTACGTGCTCCAGATGGGGTTAAGTGAATGTCTGCCCTTTAAAGCATTTTCTGAAAAGTTTATATGTCATGTCCTTCAGCTGCCTGGCCATCAGTGATTTTTCGAATGCATTCACTGTTTCCTTCCTTGCTCCCAGCCAGGCAGATGTTGCCAATGCAGCAGGACCAGGAATGTGACTTATGTTAGAAGGGAAAATGCTCACCCAGCACATGTTCAACATGTGCTGCAGGGAAGACACAAACCCAAACAAGATAGCAAGAGCCAAAAGATGCCTCCTAGTTCTGATCACTGGCAGAGTGAGCAGAAGCTCTCAGAAAAGCTTTTGTGCTGGAGGAAATAGATCTTCAAGGGCAATGCAGGGCAGTTTGATGGGAAAAGGTTTGCATCAAGCAACACAATGGAGCAGAAATGGAGGGAAATAAAGTTTGCTGTCTTCTGTGGGGGCAGTAAGGAAATTGTTCATATCTTATAGCCTAACCTAGGACACGAGGGAAAGAAATTAATACTCCCTTTCCCTGGAAAGTACGGTTCATATTTCCAGTGGTCCTGTTAGGTTTTGGCATTAAACAGATCGAGACAGTCAGTGTGAACATGTCTTAGAGATGCCAAAATGATTACTGGTGGGTCAAACATAGGTGTGCTTCCCTCCCCAAAAGAAAGTAGGATGACACTGGAGACTATTTCCCTGAAAATCAAGATGGAGCTGGTAACTGGCATCAGAGCATTTCTTCTGTCACCTCTGATGCCTTGCTTAAGTCTTGCTAAGTCTGTTAGGACCAAAGTAAACTTTTTCTCATCTCAGCTAAATGTTGGAAAATAGGACTTGACACTGGGAGTGGAACTGGCCAGGAATTTTCTGGCTAGTTCCTGTACTGGAAAACATGAATTTCTAAAAACTGACATTTTAGTCCGAAGAACTAAGTTAAAAGACAGAGAGAGGTGTTTGCCCCCACAGTGATATGAGGATAGCAAGCAGGATATCTTATCCTTGCTTTATCTTACTCAGATCACAGATTTTAGTCTGAGTCTACTTGGTGAGAGCCTAGTCCATGACTGCAGACACAGGGGTCAGTCTGACATCAGCACCTCATGGGTTTCTGCTTGATACCTGTGCAACTGTTGATGACAACAGCTGATGTAAGAAGAGAGACAGATTTTATATAAATTAAAGTGCATACCCTGGACGAGAGAAAAGAGCAGATCTTTTTCCCTCCAACCCGCTGGAATTACACCTATCTCTAATTCATGCTCAAAGTGTGACTTTCTAAAAGAAAGTATCCAGTTTCATTCAATCCTAAGAAAGCAGGGATGCTGAAATCTGAGCAGAGTTTGATCACAGCCCTCATCACATGTGACTCACTATGCTGGTCAGTGCCAGCTAGCTGAAACCCGCCAGTGGTAACCTCACTCATCCCTTCTGCATTTTACTGGTGTAAATCCCACCTTTTATGAAATATCCTCTCTGTTCTCTTAAGCCTTGAAGATTTTAGCAACCTGCTGTCATCTATGAAACCAAGATCAAAGGCAACAAAAATTCCTGTCTAATCTTCAATGTAATCCTCCTTACATGCATTTGTTCCTGAGCTGTGGGTCCATGCCAGCAGTCTTTCTATCCCTGTCTTTGAGCTCAGGGATTAAGACTCTGGGGTCACTCACATTGTTGCCACCTTGGATCTAACTATTTTCCAGCTGTCCAGCTTTTGCTACTATTCACGGTGTGTAGTACATAAAGGCATGAGCACAGTTTGTGAGTAGTCCCACAGCATATGACAAAGCTATCAGAAGCAGGCCTGGCATCACACTTGTCATACTGCTTTTCAAAATGAGAGTTCCTGTCATTAAACAGGCACTGACCCCTTGGCAGCAGGACCAGACAGGTGGGACACTGCAAACAGCTTCCCCTATAGATGCCAACACACCGTCCTTATCTGACTCTGTACAGCTCCAGGTGATAACATCGGTTTGACGAAAGTGGAAGCTGGGAAGCCTGCATCGCCAGACCTGGAGGAAGCTGGAAGAATAAATAAATGCAGTGCTTTATTTTTTTTCTTCCAGATGGATCTTCTTTTAGCTTTCATTCATGCTGTATTTCTCACATCTGCATGAATTTGTTAGCAGTGAGACAGCACATCCAGCACAAACCACAGATCTTCCCTTTTGTGCATCCTTTCAAAGCCTTCCCAGGCTCTTCCTTCCTTGACAGGGGATTTAACATCACCCTTTTAATATTCCCAAGATTTTGTTGGGTTTAAGTATTCCAAATATTATGTAGTTCTAATTATTCCGGTAAGACTGCAAAATCTCAAGTGCTTTCATTCCCCTAAAAGCTGGCAAGGGATGTGTAAGTTCTCTGTGTTTTTGTTTCACTTACTACACAGTTTGTTTTCTCTTTCTCTCCCACTGGCCAGTGCAAAACCAAAATCTGCAAACTTCTCTCTAATCCACCCTGTGCCAAATTTTCCAGGAAGTAATCTGTAGTATCGAATCCCATAAGGAGCAGTTGTTCCCACTGCAAACATCTGCACTGACAGCAGCACAAGGAGAGATGATTAAAAGCTATGCAGCTCCTATACTCTTTGTATCTATGTGGCTATAACCTATTTAGTAAGCAAATTTCAAAATTTCAGCTATGATTTTTAATTTAATCGACAATCACATTTTTTGCATATAGGAATCATTTTATCCACTGCCTTAAATAAATAATTTACCATTTTTATCTAAGATTACATTGAATTCACACATTGATGCTATCTATCTATGGTGCGTTTAGGAAAATAATTCTAAATCTGCCTAACAATCGTTTCTTAAGCTTTTAAAGAGAAAGAGTTGATTAGCTTTAAACTGTGTATCTCTTAGCAACATTAGTCATTGCTCATTGTGAGAAACATAGCCACATATTTACTGTAATACAGATTTCTGATGATTAATTATGAAAAACAATACCAGTTTTTCTTCCCAGGAGTTAAGAGAAAGATTCCTATTTAAAAGGAGGAGTCTTAAGAAAACAAATCTCATTTCAAAGGTTATTAGCAAAAAGAAGCCTTTGTTTTAATCTTAATGGAATCATTCTCTTAGGATGACACAAATATCCATAAAGCACCATGATTTCATTTGGGTCTTAAAAAAACAAAAACAACTTTATTTTCCCTTGACACAAAACAAGATTAGCTGGGGTGGTTGTTTTCTGCATTGGGTAATACAATCATGGCTAGGCTGTTTGTCTCTGGCCACCGCAGGATGGGATCGGGGAGGTGCAGGGAGCAGGGATGGAGACACAGAGGATTTCCTCTGCAGAGGCTGAAGGGCAGGAGGCGGTGAGCCCGGAGCGCAGCCCGGTCCTCCCGCAGCTGCCGGGCTGCTGCAGCACCGCTGCTGCCTGGGGCACAGCTGGATCCCAGGGACGGGCAATCCACCGCTGCATCCCGCGGAGCAGCCTCGGCCGGGCAGGGGCAGGACTCGGGCTGGGGGCTCGCATTCCCTGCACCAGCCGGCACTCCCCATCGGGCCACAGCACACTGAGAGGAAGCTGCTGCTTCCTCCGCTGGCCTGTCCTGCGGTTCGCAGCTGTGGGGGAGGCAGGCTGTGCTTCCTCCGGCCAGATCCCGCCGAGGGAGGGAGGGCTCTGTTTACATCCCTGCAGCTGTGAGGTCCCCCAAATGCGGCCCAGCTGTGAGAAGCCAAAACGAGCTCCAAACAGTGTCAACCAAACTGTCCTCCCACATCTGCCTCTTCAGTCCCATCCAATAAAGTGTCCACCAGTAACAAAATGGAATGAGGCTGTAAGATGCAGATCACACGCTATGACATTACTGCAAAGGTTGGTCCAAATACCCTCCCATGCCTCTATGGGAAAGGAGCTATCCCAGCCCCTGGCTAGGCCCCGGAGAGGATCCCTCACCTTCACAGAGGGTAAAGTGACCAAACTGCAAAATATTTGCCTGATTTTTACCAACTCTCATATGGGAAAAATCTCCAAAAATAATTAGGTCAAGATGAGTAACTGAGTTTACTTGATTTGTTTACAAATCCTTCCTGTTAATAAAAAAAAAAAATAAATATGGAAAAGTAATAGTTATGTGTTTCTTCAAACAAATACTTTGAGGTCTTTAGACTTGAAAATGTGTTCATTAATCAGGGCCAAGCCCTTGGAATACGCTGAAAAGGTCCAAGTGCTGAAAAAAAATTCTCACCCATGTTAGTAAATTATCTATAAAAGCAAGAAACGTAACTAAAAAACATTGAAAAACTGGAGAGGATCAAAATTTGCTCATACTCTGTAGCATTAATCTAGAATCTGGCTGAACCTAATAAAAATCTCTTTGGTACATATTGCCCTATGAGAGTTTACGATTCCTAAGTTCACGGAGATTTTTCTTTCTTTGAAAGCATCTACATTGAAAAAAAGACACCATCAAAAAATCTTTTAGAGCACAGGAAGAAAGAGATTATTGTGTTTGTAGCAGATATCTGCTGGAAATTCTGCTCCAGTTATCATAACCTGAACGTGTTCTCAAATTAAACTACTAAGAAAGTTCAACAAGTAGAGCAAGGTTTGTTTTCTTCACGGTTCGTTGTGAGCTTAGCTACCTCAGATTTCCTCAAGGCAGAGCCAGTGTTGCATTTGAGAAACATGTCATGCTCCAGATTTATTTGCATATACAAGAAGAGTATTTTGCAGCACAGTTTGATAAACAGTTTTTAAATAGCAAATGTTACTGATAAAAACAAGAGGGAGAGTATTCTCAAGACAAAGGTTTTCCTTGGGAGCATCTGAGAGGAGGGCATGTATAAAGTCTTGTACCTCCTGGAGCCCTCCTGGAAATAAGTAGCACTCTAAACAAAGGCATTATCAAAGGAGTCCTGAAAAAAAAATAGCTGTGCTACCTTAATCACATTTGTATTCAAATCCAATCAACATGGGCATCAGATCCGTGCTACACTTTCATGATTTTGAGGCTCTAGCACAGACGTGTGACAATCATTTGTATTGTTTGCTTTGGAAAATAGTGCTCAATATAATAAATCTATTTTCAGAATGTGCAAGAAAGAAAGGTTTCATTTCTAAATAAAGAAACCATTTTCAGGAAATGCAGAGTTTCTGTCAAGATGTTAGAAAATAATTTTGATAAAACATTTGCAAAATACTATAAAATATAAATAGTACATTAATTATCATTTCATAATAATAATAAAGAAGTATTTTATTTTAATAGGGACTTCCTCCTTCAAAAGGGCATTTTTTACCAGTGAACAGCTGATGTTTTGATCAGCAGGAATAAGAGGAAAAAAAAGTTGTGAGTAAATGTTTTTAAATGGACAACTAGCTAAATATGCAAATAATCTATGCAACATTCATTTCCTAATATTTCCTAAGGAAAAAAAATATGGAATTGTTCAATTGGATTCTTCAACAAGTCCTGAAGGGTTGTTGAAAAATGACCCTTCTATTCCTACATCTGCTTAATTAATGCAAGTGAATGTGTCAAATATCCATCCTGGTAATGGATTAAGAAGTTATCTACAAGCAGCTTTGGAAAGCTGTAGGCTAATAGAATTTCTCAGTATCACTATGCAGAACATCCTGCCCTACATCAAGGCATAGCTGAAAAAGTAGAAGTAAAGTGAATGGGCTACAAAAATATGTACAGCTTTAAATTTTCTTGTAGCAGACCAAGGCAGCATTACCATAATAGTTATATCTATCATGTCTCCTGTCACATAATTTCTGGCTCTCCCGCTCCAGTTTTGTCAATCTTGAATGCATATTTCTCTCTTTTTTGCTGGTGTATCTGTAAAGCTTCAGGCGAATTTCCCTCACTGATCCCTTTGCACACACTCCCTGAATCAAGCCAGAAGGATGCTTCTTATCTCCTTCAAATTCCTCCTCACGACATACATATTCTGGGATGCTGACAAGGAATGAAAACCTGTAGCAGCTGGGGTGAGCAAAAATCACCTAGGATCCACTTTGAAAAATGTTTTTTTTTGAAACAATGTTAGTCGACGAAGACACCTATGATTATATTGCCCATGCCTAAATTGTTTCCTCCACTTAAAAATTGGCCTGGCCTCTTTTGGCAGCCTCTCTGCTGATACGAACAGCATAATTTTTACAGATAAGGAGAGCAGAAGGCGAAGGAAACATGGCAGATGGGCTTTGATAAGAAGAACATTGACCTAGAGCAAATGAAAAGCTATCATTGAAGGAAGTTACTCTTTCACAGTTACAAAGAGATTGTATGGGACATTTTTTCTGCAAAATATTTAGCCATCAGATATGCAGTTTTAAAACAGCTAAAAAACTTTTCAGAATTGAAGCCTGGTTGCACAGAGAAGAAAACAAAAAAAAGCAATGGACTTGATGAAGCAATTAGTCTCAGCATTTACCAAATGAGGAGCTTCTGTTGTGGGCACTAAACTCGCAAAAGGGTTGGGAAGATCAATGCATCTGGTTCTGTTATATTGTCACCTCTTGGGAATATGAGGAGACAGTAACTGATGTCCAGACATGTCTGGTGCCCAAATTTTGAGATGGTGTTGCATGGAAATCAGCTGAGGCATACAAGATAGCCAGTCCTGAAGGGATGGGTCAACAGCTGAAGGCCACAGCTCTTTATTTAGCACTCCTCTGAGGTGCTTCCTTATTCCTCAAGGACCTTGGTCAGTAATGTGGCCCCAGCACTCCAAAGAGCCTTTTCACAGAGAATCACCTCAAGATATTCTGGCATTTCTAAGAAATTTGTAGATGTGTGGGGCCTTTGGTGTGAACCTTCCTCTTTTTTACAAGAATAGAGGACAGGCTGCAAGAGCTGGCCAGAGCTCTGACCTGTTTGTAAGGGCTTATCCAAGTCTTTGCCATACTGCCCTCCCCTCTCTCTCCTCTCTATCATCTGTCCTTCTCTCTAATCTGAGCAATTACCGATTTAAAAGATTGGAAGATGAACTTTGACCAAAGCAGCCAGAGGGTCTTCAGAGGTGAATTGAAAAGCAGGATACTCTGCCCAGCAGTGCCACTGAACAGGAGATGAAGCAGTCTTAGAATGCAGTGGGAATAATTGTTCCTCTGCTAGTTTCACTGGCTGGGTAAATGCTGATTTCTCCTTTGAGTTTTCAAGAAGTGTTGAAACAGAGGAGCAGATCTTAATTAGCATGGTTGTTTCTCCCAGCCATTAGGGACCGGTACCTCTCTGCCTCTGGGACATCTCTTCCTCTGAGACTGACTACAAAAATCCTGCACTTTTCCAGGGAGAAGAACTTGCTGTAAGAAGTAGCCTAATTTGAAAATTCAGTTTCAAAGGAGAGCACCACAGCACACTGCAAATGGGATAAGAAAATTCTTCCTGGATGGGAGAAGAGCACATTATTCTTCTTGTTAGCAGAATGCAAACAAGAGGGACAGCAAGAGCCTATGCCTGGGTATGAAAACTTAAGACATGGGGCATCAGAAAACTGCAGAGAAGTGCCACAGTCAGGAAGAAAACATTCCAGCTAACTGAGGAGGGGAAGAGACAACACTCCCTGCAAGAGAAAGAGGTTTTCTTTCAGGAAAACTACCTAAATGAGTATTGTTCCTGTTGTTCCCTTGCTTGATTCCAAAAGAGACAGTTTAGGTGTGTAAGCCTTGAGAAAGGATTTATACCATGAAACCCAGATTACAGATGTACTAAAATGAGGAAAGAAGGGGTGTTTTGGATACACCTGTTGTACCTTCTACAAATTAGCTTTTTGGGTTCCCCTGATGAGCATCATGGCTTCTATGCAGTTTCTTCTTAGATATACAACTGTATAATTGATCATAAATGTCTATAGTGCCACTTCACTCTATAAATACACAATAGGAGGCTACAAGCCTGACACCTGAAAGTTAATTCAATTCCAAGTCTAATATTTAGGCATCATGTTATCTGTACTTTTTCTGGATCTCACTCCTTGATCTTGTACATGTACTGTTTTTCACTTCCCCAGAAAATCACCAGCCTTATCAATATTGAAATATTTGATTCATCTGGTGCGAACCCCTCTTTTGCAGGTTTTGTTTCTGTCCTCAGTTCCATTCACCTCTATTTTTCATTATAATTTCTTTCAAAATCCTTTCTTCCTCTACTGAATGCTCCTTAAGTTTTGTTTATGGAAGGCTATTAAATGAGCCATTAGCCTGAAAAGCTAGCTATTCATCTGTGGTGCCATAATTTTATACTCATAAGACTGGGTAGACTACACCTTAAATGTACATAGTTAAAATACGGGAAATTCAGAACTGCTACTTTCTTAATTTCTAGCGAATGAGACAAAGAACTGGCTTTTACTGGCAAATTTCAAATCCTATACTTGTTTTTGGTGCTGCTCTTACACAGAAAAATCACAGTATGTTGAGAGAGCAGAAGAAACTCCAGGACTGTCCTCTAAGGCTCTCCTGTGCCAAATTCTTTGTTCTTGCTTGTGGTGTGTGCCCAGTCTTTGTACTGTGTCCTCTCTCCCAGCTTTGCCTCTGTCATCCTCCACTCAGCCCTTGGCCTCTGATCTATGTTCAGAACCCAGTGCCCTGCAGTGAGAGCCTCAGCCTCACCTAGGGCTGGGGAGTGCACAAATTCCATCTCTCACTCTCACCCTCCTGCTTCCAGGACCAGGGGTTTCTGCTTCTGCTGCAAGCAGAAGTACAGAGCAGCTCCACAGGCAGCTCCTCCTTGAAGCTATGGGGTCTGGGAAAGGGTCTGAGATTGAAGGTTCCAGGGCTGAGTTTCCAGCTGCTCAGGACATCCCTGAGAGATCAGGGACACATGCTTTGCTCCCTCCATGCCTAAAGGAGCAGATGAGCAGACAAATTTCAGAATTATGGAAAAAATTCCTATGGCCAGCTGATTTTTTCTCTCTTCTAATGCCTTCTGCTGCCACTCCTGATTCCTAGGAGCCATTTTCCCTCTCTTTCTTGATAAAAAAATACTTTTGAATTTAAGCTACATTTAGTCAACTTGAACCTCTGCCCCATATTGAATGTATTCCACCTGTACTACTTTTTTCAAGCCCATCACTTGAAGGCTAAATAATTTTCTCAATATGTTTTAACATTTTCTTAGAAGACTGATTTCACCCTAGTGTTTGGCGGCTTTTACTTTTTCCTGTGATTTCTGATCTGTATGAATCAACTTGTTTCTTGATATGTCCCTGCAATAATTTTTGTTTGCTGGATATGCTCACTCCTACAATCATTCACAGGCAGCTGTTGACTCAAATAGCTTTGGGAATATTTTCTTACAATTTTATCCCTCTGCTTGTTTGGCAAATTCTTTCTAGGTTTTGTGATTTTGATTAGAGGAGAGTTCAAGCCTCCTCCACATTCAAACCCCTGTACACTTCAGTCCAGTTGACTTTAGTAACTACTTCCTTCAATTTCACAAACTTTGCCTTCCTGAAATGACTCTATTTATTTTAGACTTAATCTTAACTTTCGCTCATACAATGCAAGGTAATTTTCTACAATCAACCCCATTAGAAGGTCCTTAAGCCTACACAAAATCTAGCCTGAAATAAGTGCAAATTCTCTTTGCCCTTTTGTGACTGTGACAGAGAAATTGAACAGTAAGGACTCTGCACTTTTACTATCAAAATGAAGCAATAAGATCTGTAAATACAATTTTCATTTATAATGAGCCTTAAATTTGTACATTTCATCAGGAAAACTTTTGTTTTGCAAATGAACTGAAATAATATATTCTGAAGGTAAAATCTTGGCTTTATGGAAATAAACAGGGAACTGGGTTTAGGAATGTTACGACTTTGCCCAGGAGTTGTGAAAGCACAATCAAGTGTGGGAGCTCTCAGCTCGCTTCTAGAGAGGCTGGCTGTGCATCACATCCAATGTGTCAGGAAAAACAGGCTGATAAAAGGCATCTGGGAGCAGACTCATTATTTTTCACTTTTGCATGTACACTGTGTATTTTTGCAAAAGTTCTATGCAATTGTTAGGAGTCCAATGTGGTGAGAAAATGTTGACCTAAAAGTGAAATGTGAAGCTTAAAATACAGGTCCAAAGTAAGTCATAGGTATCATAGTCATGTGCACTGGGGCTCAGACATTATCTTCACATGAGGAGATACAGTTGTTTTTTCTTTTAGCTTAGTCTGCTTTTGCTTTATTAGTCTTGTAACTAAAGATGGATAAAAAATTCTAATAAGAATTCATTTGAATTTTCCTTCCTCATATGAAAACCACAGGCATAGACTACCCTAATTTGTAACTTCATGATACTCAATATTCAAGAAGCATTCAGGTGTCTAGGCTGCACTCTAAATGTCCTTGCAAGTTTTGGAAATTCAGTGCAACTGTTTACTCCACAAAATATTCCAGGCATTCATTACCTTGTTTTGCACAAGAGCTTCCATAATTTACCCAGAAGAGAGAAGTGTTATAGGATGCCACAAGCAACAGACAGGAAAAATCCCAACAACAGATAGGCACAAGGCCATCTTCCCTCTAAGACATCTAGGTACTTGGGGGACGGTGAGAATGGGTGTGAGGCAGGAGTGCAGGGGGCCACTGTCCAAGCCAGCATAGGTAATTTCAGGATACCTTAAATATCCTTACAACTTGCTTCAGTCCAGCCCTGGTGAGTGGGATGTCAGGAAAGGACCCAGGAGGTGCTGGACCCTGTCTCTGCAGCAGCACAGAGTAGAGAGCAAGGCAGACCATCCCACCACAGGCAGCTACGTGGGTGCCAGTCACACAGCTCCTTGCAGGTGTTGATGCTGTCCTTGCACCAAACATTCAAAACTTAGGAGCATTCAATAGTATTCAGAAGCATTAAGTTCCCATTTTCCAGTAAGATGTTTTTTGCAATGCAAAATTGTTATTAACAATGTTATTATTCCTAGGCATTCCAGATTCTGTGTACAAGTCAAATTTAAAAACTAGACTTGAACTCATGGTTTGCTTAGGTTCTTGTGGAATTTCCCCCAGAAGAAATTAGCCCAGTGTGGGAATTACATGAGAAATACCTACAAATTCTAATTACTTTTCCCAAGGAACAAGTTCTTAATATATTCACCAGTTTTATTTGAAGCGCTCCTACTATTTTTTTTTTTTTAGTTTCTCAGAGAGATGAGCACAGTCTGAGACACCTGAAGGAGCAGATCTGTACCCAGCTCAGCAGGTTTTCACATCCCAGGGGTTCCCTTTCACCCATCCACCCTATACCATGAAGGCTTTTCTCCTTTGCTGCCTGTCTTGCATCTAAAAAAAAATATACTTAAGATAGGAAACATGAGCAGGAGGAATCAGAGTGGACCACATATTATAATGAAACATGCAGCTTTTCTGCTTTTCTAGTATTTACTAGAGAATAGATACCAGGTTTCTGACTGACCAAACCAACTGCAGCAGGCTTTGTAGACAAATGACATTTTAAAAAGCCTTTTAGATCCAGGTTTCTCATGATCCCTCCTGGCAAAGAATTAATCAGTTCAACATGTGAGGGGGTGTTTTGGTCACTGTTGAGTTGATGTCTGGCTTGCATGCAGACAAAATAGTCTGTTTGTTTTCCCTTCAAAGNTTGTACTTTTGTTCTGTGAGAATATTATTTTTTACTGGGGTGGTAAGCTAACACTGTACTTACTGAATTGTCATCTTTCTGAAACCTGCCCTCAAAAACATAGTATCTTAAGCCAACTATCAATGCTGTCAATACTTATGTTTTACAGTTTCATGGTTGTCGTGTAAGAATTCAGATAAGTAAAACAAGAATGACTAATTGCTGTGGCAAAATGTTACAGACATTTACAAATAATCAGTCATTGTAATGAATTACACCCATGTACTACAGCTAATTATTAATGCTTGCTTAACTTTGGGTGGAAGGAGGTGGTAGTTATTTGATTACTGATTATAATTTTCTACTTACAGCTGACAGCCAAATATTTTTCTTTCATTCCCAAATAACGACTGTTAGGCTAAAATGTGTCTGGGCAAATCTCCTATGCCTTTGCACAGTTCTGCAACAGAAGCCCAGCACAGGGTGAAAGCCAGGGCTCAGGCTGGGACACTGCTCTTTCTCACCATGCAAATGCATGTTTTCCTGAACACATTTCTCTTTCTCTCTTCTCTTATACAACTTGCAGCATTCACTCTTACGTTATGATGCAGTTTCTCCTAGGAATAAAACTCAGGGAGAAAGAGTGGATGTCTTTCAGTCAGAGGCAGCCAAGAAGATTCACAAGACTGTGCAAAAGCTGTTTGTGGCCACTTCCTGTAACGGAGAGAGTACAGGTGCTGGCAACACCTCTGTCAAGGGCTGCTTAGAGCAGTGGACCAAAGACAGAGATGTGTGCTCCACAGGGAGAACTGTTGTTGGGTTAAGGAGAATTTTAGAGAGGCAGATCTTTAATATACCCTTTAATTTTGCATCAAAAGTGATGTCAAGAGAGACTGCAAATCTCTTGCCTCCTCATGTTGGTTAAAAGGTTAACTTCCAAATAAACCTCCAGGTAAATGCAGCATGGCACTACTCTTTCCTTTTCAATTTTTAACAAATACCTTGCTGTACTATCAGAGCCCTCAGTTATTTTTCTTCTTAACTTCCTGTCCAGGCATATCCAGTGCCATTTTGGTCATATGTATGCACTACATTGCTTTGCCACATCAGCTTGTCATCCTTACATCTCATTCTTGTTGTCAGACTCCAGCTTCATTATCATAGATAGACCATTATTGCACCTCTGTCACACACAATGTTACTTTTAATTTAAAGCAACCCTGTCTTAAAGACATTTAGAGGAATCACCTCTGCCACTTCCACTGATGCACTGGTGAAGTTCATATACTCCTTTTAGTCCTCAGAAGTATTAATTTTTATAAGGCTTTTTGTCTTCTGAGTGTGTGGAAACCCTTTTGTCATTTTTTTTAGTAGCTGAACAATCCATGAAACATAACCTTATAACTGTTCGTGCACTTATTCTCTGGCACCCTGTGTCACTCTGGACCTTTACTAGGTCAGCTGAAAGACTTCAAACACAACCATTGTATCTACTATTATATAGCTATATAGATAATCCTCAGCTGTACCACTGAGGATTCCAACAAATCAATACTTTTTCGAGTCAGTAAAATCAGGACCTTGTTCTGACTCCTTGTGCAAAATTTTTACTCCTCTATTTCAAAAAATAATAATTAAAACTACTGTCCCTAGACTTCCACATACTTTGTGGAACTCAGTATAAACATAAATAATGCTCTAACCCAATGCAGTGAACAGCAAACTCCCACAGCAGAGGGGCAGGTCCATGGGATGCTCTTTGGCCACTGTTCTGGGTCAGTAGCTCTGGCAGATAAGTGAGGCCAGCAGCCAGGGGTCAGCTTTCATCTCCCTAATAAGAAATGTTGGAGCCCTTACATTGGAATGCTTAGTGGACACTCCCCTGTCCACTTGAGAGATAACTGAGGCATGAACAGGAATTATTTCCTCAATTTTGGAATGTAATTTAATTACAATTAAAACCAATGTGAGCTATGTAGATTTCTGAGTTATTAAATTCCTTCAGTAGATAAGCAGACTCCCTTGCTTAGCTCTTTGACATTCTTTTAGTGATTTTAATGTCTCTATTAAATTACAGGACCATTTTCCATCTAAGAGATGTTCAGTTGTGAGCTTAAGAACAACTTATTGGATTGAAAAAAAACAAAGTTTAATTTTAATGGTGGTATTATCAATCAAATGACTAGCTGCCATCTCTAGCTTTACCTTGAGTACCAGAGTCCTAGAAACTAAAATTGTAATAATAATAAATAAAAAGCCCAAGAACAATCTGAGTGCTAAGGAAATGTGGCAAACTTTGAACAGAGCCAGAAGGAAAGGAAGATAAAAAGTGTGAATTAATCTTAGCCAGAGAGAAACAGAAACTCTAAAAATACTGCCTGCTGTCTCTTCCCATGTACCTTCAGCAGCAGGCAGCTACCAGTGCATCAGTCTGTGTCTATGAATACATGTAAAGATAGCTGATATCCCAAGGCATCTGAAACAGCTGCTGCCAAACACAGAAGTAGTCCAGAGGATTCAGTAGGGACCCTGGCAATAACAGATAACAGTGATGTGGAGGGGAAAGGCTGCAATCCACCTGTATTTTCACTTATTCCCTACCATCTTTCTCAAGAAGATGACTGTCATCCCCCAACTATTAACTCTTCAGGCTATGCTATGTAGGCACCAAAACCTGACTATAGCAGCTGCAATTCATCTTTACTCCTCAGCAAGTACTTCTAGGCTAAAAGGTAGCTTTTAGCAGGCTGATACTGAAATCTGTGTGGCATTTGAAAGTGCATAAGTATTAATGGGTTTGTGGGGCTGAAATGGAACCAGGTGAGCTTCTTGAGGGGCCTCTTACAAAACACTGGCAACCAGCTTCTCACTGAAAGTCATCTTCTGCTGAGCAATGTATCTGAGTGAAATTAAACTCTCAGGACGTGCCATCTGTAATGCTTACAGAACCAAGAAAGCATTAGGAAAACATGCAGAAAATGAACACATCATCTAATTTGCCTCGACCTGATCTCAATCTGCAGCTGAGCAACAGGAGCATACTGCACCCACCTTCTCATCCAGATCCACCTCCCACACTGGCAGAAGCCCTGTGCAAAAGCCTGGGCACCTGGAGCTTTGGTGGGTTGTCTAGTTTCAGTGGGGTATCTGTCCATGATGGTGTTCCTGTCAATCAGGAGAAGACCCACCAGGCAAAAGGCTGGGAGTTTTTGCGGCACTTTGGGTCAAAGGAGAGCCACTAATTAGGGCTTGACTCCAACCTAATGGGAGGCTGACCCCACTTAAGGCAGGCCTCTGTCAAAAGGATGGAGGTTTTCTTCCAGTTCTGAGTTTTGTCCACAGTTTATGCTGTAGCCTGGCCATCTACAAAGCATCAGATTGTCAGGCTGTGAGCCTCCTCATCTGACAAAGGTGTGAAGGAGGCTTTTGAAAGAAACATGCAGTGGAATTTCTGTTATTTATGGTATTTTCCTATTAAAAGTCAAAGGGTTTTGTAAGTATTTAGTGAATTGATTTTTCTCCTACCTTCTTATCCCTTCACATTTTAATCTGCTCAGTGGAAATGCTGAGAGAGAGCCAATGGCCTGTGGGGAAAGTGGGTAAAATCAGAAACACATTCAACATAAGAGTCAGTGAGAAATCTTAAGAATTATTATTTTCCCTGGGAGAAAATATTTCTCTAAACTCAACCCTAGTTTTACATGGAAAGGGGGCTTGGTTATGTCATGTTGGCCCAGAAATTTTACTTTCATCGAAGCTTAGACTGAGCTAAGCTCTTTAATGTTTCTCTTCTCCCTGATCTTTTCCCTAAAGGGGGACCAGGTTCTTGGTGCATTTAAACTCTGCCAAGTAGAATTTCATACAATTTTCACCAAATTTCTTCCTCCTTTCTACAAGTTCAGTTACTGTCACACTGCAGGACTTCTTTATAAGAAAAAATGCAAAATCTCACAAAAGACATTTTTGAGCCAGCCTCGCTGTCAAACTGGGTCTTTTATGACAAGACCTCAAAATTTCAAGTAGAGCATAAAAATTAACATATTTAGCTCCTGTTAACTAATTACAATAAAATAACAAATACACATATCATATCAAATTATCTCCATATTTAAAAATGAAAAATTGTTGCCTCATCAAGTTAGGTGTTAAACGCTTAAGGATGTAGTGTTCTTTGGAAATATGATAAGCAAAAGAAGTCATGTTTTCAAAGTGCAAAATAACCATTGGCTAACTTTATTAGCAGTGCGTCACAGAACATTTTGGCAGGAATTCATACAGGTTTCCTTGTAAACAAAGGAAGGAATTAGTTTTTTTCCTAAAAGATAACCGATTTTCCATGAAGCACAAGATACTGAAAACTCCATTACAACCCAGAAGGTGATGGTGGCTGTTTGTATACTATGAGGGATGGTATATGGGCTGTGCATTTTGCAATGTTCGTGTCCCCATGAATACTGTCAAGTTACACATCAAGCTTTTCTTCAACCTCAGCCTCCCTTTCACAGCACAACAGTAGAACCCTTTTTATCCAATATGGGCAAGTTCCTAAATCCCTACTGCTCCCTGCTGGACTGCAGTTCCACTGGCTGTGACCAGGAGAAAATGATGCTATTCAGGCAGAGGGTGGTAGGATGTGGCCCTCAGAATCCTTAAGGTCAGGAAATATTTAGGAAAAGCCTCTTCTTCTGAGGTTCTCTCCTTCATGTTCCTCACCAGGTTTGTCCTGCTGCCTTTCACTCTTAAGATGAAAAGGAAGGACAGAATTGTTCATGTGATGGTTTGGATAAAAGCACTTTAAAAATTGAACAGGAAAAGGAAAACACATGAGAAAAAGAGTCTTAACGTTGAGAATTGTATAAACGTAACTGGTGGTATGACCTAAAGCCTCTGTGTAGTTCAGATATCATATAGGAAATTACATTTTTACTCCACAGACAAGAAATGTCAGACTTTGGTCTTATCTAAATACATTACTTTGGGGTATTTGTGATTTTTCCTCATCCTTCTGAGCTTCTCTGAGGAAAAGAAAGTGATGTAGCAACTGATAATCAGCGTAAACAACCTCTAGACTTTAGTGAATTTCCCTGCATAAACAGCAGGAGGTCTCTCATAGAAAGAGACCTTCTTTTCCTGGATGTCTAAAGGCAAATATGCATGTAGGATTTATTTGTAGTACAGTAACACAAAGAGGCTCCAGCTGAGATAACAACATTGCTTGTTTCCAGGTGCTTTTTGCGCAGAAAAATAGAAGTCCTTGTGTCTGAAAGTTTACAATCTATCTACAGGAGTCAGAGCAGGTATTATTGCCCCTTTTCTTGCACAGATGGCATTAAGACACTAAGAAATAAAACACTTACTCCAGAAATCACCGGAGCAATCCCAAATCTAAATTTCCCACACTTATTGCTTGTGTAGAGTGACCTAAATTTTCCTTGTCTCCTGTTCTGCCCTGCTGGGTTTGATCTGACCCGGTGACAAACGTGGCCCCGCCGAGGGTGCACAGAGCAGGCACAGAGCCAGGGCAAGCCAATATCCACCCATGGACACTCCAGGCCACCACACAACCCTCCCACTGCAATGCCTGCACCCAAGGGAAGCCAGGGCTGCAGAAAACACTGCAAGAGGTCCTTTGAAATGACCCATGTCTGCAAAGAGGAAGTCTTCTTCCTTGCTCCCAAATCAGAGATTTCTTTCTACTCCGAAACATAAAGTTTCAGGCCTTGTGGGATCCTTTTATTACCACTATTAGTTTTACTTTGGATGATCTCACCATTCATGTAAAATTCAGTTCCTACATAAGAAATATATACAAATGGAGGGGTCAAAGAATCTCATAGGCATTAACCCTCTCTGATCTCCTTTGGGAAACTGAAAACTTTTTTATTCATGTCCTGTTTTTCAGACCAATACCTTTCTGTATTTATTGAGTCTTCTGAGAATTTTCCATCAGCTTTGAGAAATTTAGCTAAACCTCTTTCCTATTCCCTATGGATATCCTGGCTTTTCTTTTGATCACCTGTACAATACATTTTTGTTAAATTAGTATTGATTGCTACAAAAGCCCTCAACATTTATTAAAGCACTATTAAAATTTTATCTTGTAGAGTGTTTATTTATTGGAAAGAGATAGAACACTTGAGTCCCTTCATGCCCTCAATAGACAGCAAAGTTGAATTACCTCTGACTCTACCCAGCAGAGCTGAAAGGCATCAGAAAGATTAAACATTTCCACAAAAGATCGCATCCATGCACACAAAAATGGGTTTACCAACGCCTTGCCTTCTTTCCCCTCTTCTTAAATGTACATATTATCTTTGGTAATACCCAACTTTATGATATTAACACATTTTTACAATTTTCCAGAAGAAATATACAGCTGGACAAGAAAATTAATGCAAATGTTCTGCCAAAATCCTGGGAAAGCATTTATCCTTCATTGACTACAGGAACCTTTTACTTCTACCTCTAGCATCCATTGCCAGATGTATTCCTGTTATCAGTCTTGTCTTTAACTCTGCAGCTTCGTATCATCTACTGAAAAGAAGTTGCAGTATTTACTGAGTTTTGAGTAATACCTGCCTGTTCTAAATCTGTATCCACTTCACCTTCTCTTTCACTATTTTCTTTAAAAACATGCGGCTGAAGAACTTCATCCCTTTTTTTGAGTGTTCTTTCTGAGTTATGAGTCAGCTTGACTTAGCAATTCTCACCTCAGCACTACAATTTTTCACTTATAACACACAGCTCTCTTCACCCACCACAAAATTTTTCTGTTTCTTAGAGGCTCTCTGTCTGATTTCCCAGTCTCAATATCAATAAGGTAGTTATTTATCTGTTTACATCCAGTGCTTCTTTTGAAAAATGTTTCCATGTCACTTCTGATACAAACTCTTAATGATACAAACAGCTTTGTGACCCTCCTCTGCACTGAGGCTTTATATTCTCCAGTCCAGTCTCATTAAAATTATCTGCCACATTTAATCAAACTTAAGCTTTTCAATTTATTAGTCTTAGCAGTCCTATTTGTGTCTCAAATGGGATTAGTTTGTGTTCACTTGGTCCACGGTTATTTTCTATAATGTCATTTCGTCTACAACTTCACTCTTTGCTTACCTAAATCAAGTCTAATAAAATATTGCCTCTTGTAGCTTCAGTGATTATTTAGTGAACAGCAGCTATTTATTACACCTTTGAACATCTGACTACAATTAGTAGTATCTTTTCTTCTGTCTATTAACTTACACATTAAGGCCATCCATAATTATATTTTCCATGTTCAGATAAGACTTTGGGGTCTACAAAGAACTGACAATACCTTGCTAGTAGAACTTTTCTTGCAAGCCATCTCAAAATTTTCTTTTCTAGCCATGCTTATTTCATTTTTCCAAGAAACACACAGGGAGGTATCTATATGATATCAGACAAGTTACCTGTTGCAAAGTGGTTGACTAGGGATTTTTTTTAAAAATTATTTGGTGGTTTGTGGAATTTTTTTCTTTGCTGAGAGGTGTACAATGACATATTTGATTTTCTCCTTAGTCAGATTAAAACCAGGTAAAAAGATTTCTGCTCATGCCTTCTAAAATATGCATTTGGGTGGAAGCCAAAAAAAGAAAGTAGGATCTGCACAGATTAATCACGCTTAATAATTTATTAGTCTCAGAAAAGAGGGTTTATAGCTGAAACCTTTTCATATTTTTAATATTTGCTGATAAGGCTGCATATAAGATAACTATAAACTATACATAAGGTTGCCAAAGTAAGTATTGTAGAAGAATATAAATTCAATTTATACAAATGGTAATCCAATATAAGTTCACACTTCGGGAAATAAAAATTTTTCAAATAAAATTGAAACACTTTATTTTTCGTATACTATTTTACAGTAAGATTTGCAACAGAAATTTTATGTTCCAATAGAAATTTTTTTCATGGGAAAGCCATAGAACATTTACATTTGCATTTATGTTAAAAATCTGGCTGTCACTGATCAAGGAGTGAATGCGCAAATCTTTATTTTAATTACTGAAGTAAAACAAAGGAATCCTTATTTCAATTGTAGGTGTGCTACTTGGAAAACTGCAGCTGACTGGTATCTCACTACTCCTCGATTGGAAACTGAACATTTTCACAATAACACACAATTGAGCTTACTTTCCTTGAAACTCATAAGCAGTGCAAGTGTATAATCTAGGTCTCAGTATAATAGTTGTGCTGTTTATTTTACCTCCAGAGAGTTCTGTTCAATCCTGTCTCTCGAGTGCCTTTCTTAAAACCCCTGAAAAGAAAATAAAATCTGACTTTCTGTGTTCCAAAGGCACTTGATGTTACATCATGTGTCTTCATAATTAACTTTTTTTTTATAAAGATGGGGTTTTTTTCCAAAGGCCTGTTTTCTCTCACTGTTTAAGAGAGTGGCACCCAACTGGGAAGTTGCACTGAATGATCATAGGGTCTTTCAGCTCTCCCATTAAGACCTGCCTATTTGAGTGTTTTATAATGTGGCCATTTTTATTCACATCAGGCTAAATCTTGGCAAGTGTGTCCCCAGCTCAGGAGTAAATTGTTTGTATGGGACTGAATTGATGTAGCTCTTGCTCAGAGAGAACGATGCCAGAAACCACAGCTCCTGAGGTCAACTTCCACCTCGCAGGCAAGCCAGAGGCTGGCTGGGTGTTAACTAAACTTTGGTTTGGGACACCTTATGCCCTTGATCCCTCCCATTTCTGTCCTGTCCTCCCAGTCAGTTCTGCTTTTGCACTTTCAGCAGGAGCCTAAGTGAAAGCCATTTCTTTCCTTATCAGACTATTTGGAGGATATCTATGTTATTCTAAACCAAAATATTGTCATTTTGCCGGGGACAAGATGGACTCCAAGGATTATCTACAAGGTTCATCTGGATGTTAGATTCAAGACAAGATTCACAAGCAGTGCAGATGAAGGTGTGGAACATCCAGGCATGGATAATCCTGGACAAGTCATGGAGCTCATCCCCAGGAAAGCTTGCCTCTGTCTCCAGGCCACTGCTTCGGCATCAGGCAAGGGAGCATCCCAGTCTCAAAACCCCCCTGAAGTCCCCTGTAAAAGGCTGCAAACCAGTCCTCAGTGTAATATCACTTTGCTGCTCTCAGGTAGCCTAGATTACATTTCTAAAATTAATGCATTTTAATTTCAACAGTTCTTTTAAACTATTATTTTATGCCTCTTAAAGTGGGAATTATACTGCCTTCTCTTTAGAAGATTGCATTCTGACTGCATTCTAAATACATTGTGTTCAATGTATACATATACAATACAAAGAAAAAGAAATAAAGTAATAGTCTACTGTTGCAGTAATTCTCCCCACTGTTGTTTTTAGCAATATAAACAGCATATACAGCTCTTAGGGTGGTTCATTGCTGGATTTTTCCTTTCTAATTATGAGGTCCACTTTCATTATTTTCTGAGTACTAAGTAAAAGTTAAGGTGTTGCTTAATCCTACTAGCAAACTCATCTTTTTATTATCTCTAGTTCATCATGGAAATTTCAGATGCTCTCTTGTGTCCATTAGACATGTCTAAAAATGGAATCAGGCCCAGCAGTGCATATTTAACACTAAATTGTGTTGAACAGCTAAACTGGTATGTTGCTCTGTGTTTGACTAAGTTGTTCTTTTGCTGCCTTTATTGTAAGTAATTCGACAGTTTTCATTTCCCAGTTCAACACTGTTAATGGACAGATAAAGTTTGCATATTCCCTATGTATCCTGCTGAGAAGCTAAAGTCTGCTGTCACTTGGCATGTAAAATCAATTATTTTTTTAAATGAAATGACTTACAATTACTTCCTCTATTTCAAAGTTTTTAACCTTTGTCCTTTGGAAATCTACCTATTACATGGCACTCAATCCTCAACAAAGTAAATGAAATCCTATATTATTTTATGCCACTCCTGTCTGCGCAAATATTTGGGTTTTATACCCAAAGAAGTAGTATAAGAAAAAACTATTGTATTTTTCTTATTATTTTCCTGTTTGATGGAAACTTTAATAAATGCTTTTGATCAGTGGTGCTCTCTACTGAGAAGCTAACTTTTCCATGTTTGCTCAGTGCAGGCAAGTACCAAATAGAGGTAAGCTTGGTAAAATTTAGTTTCAAAATACAGTACAGACTGTAACTATCTACAACATCCTGAAGAGTTCAATTACCACATAGAGTGAGTACCAGCTAGGTCATCTTTTCCATAGACATGATACTCTAAAATTAATCTAAAATTAAAAGTCTGCACACAATTTTTTATTAAGTTTAGTTTTAAATGTCCAAAGCATTTAAGCTTTTGCCATTCATTAAGGAAAGTGTTCAGCAGAAGAGCAGACCTCATTATCAGAATGTATCTTCTGGAGGTTTTAATCTTCCTGCACTTTATTTACCCTGTCCCAGCCAATAATATTTCAGGGCTGCCCTCAGACACAGCTCTCCTTTAGCCTGACCTATTTGCATGCTAGACACACAAAAGATGAGATACAGTGGGATGCAGACACAGACCCAGCATCTGCTGCCAAGGCAACAGGAACGGGATGTTTCAGATAAAGAAGGGATGACGTTTCAGTCCTGCCAACACCCACCGCTTCCTTCAGGAGAGGCCAGCTGTGCCAGTGGATCTAGAAGTCATCTAGGATAAACACTTTGCACTTGGCTTACCTTGAGTTCTTCAGACTGAGTACAAAGCATGACTTTCAACAACGCCGTTTAAAAACTGGAATCTGGGCTCTTCCTTCCACATGTATATATATCATGAAGACATTTCTTGTGCCTTCTTCTTACACCGTGGCCTGAGAAGACATAATCTGATCCTGAGAGTGTGTGTCTTCTGCATAACACTGGCACACATCTTTGGCCACTTGTGATATTACTTCATTTCAGCACTTTGATCAGGTTTGTGCACTTACACAGGTGTTATGCTGAAAGGTAATAGTCTAAATAGTAGATGGCTACTCACAACCTGTCATTGAAGGTATTTTGCATGCAAAATTAGAAAAGGATAAAAAAAATCTGTAGCTGTGGATAAACACATTAAAAAAAATTGGGCAAGTTTAGTTAAATTATTTTCTTATCCATCTTTTAAATTTCACTAAGTGAAATGGGCTGAAACATTTTATTTCACAGCAAACAACTCTGTTGTGTGATGTTGGGCATGGAAAACTCCTGCCTTTACCTTCCTGCAGGACTACACGTTCCAGCAGAATAGTAGTTGGGAATGTTCTCAGGAACACCAGAGCACAGGAAAGAATCTGTTAATTGTCCTTTGGAAGCCTTTTTATGAACACAGGAAGGGAGTGCCGTGTCCATTTAGAGAGAAATGTATGCGTTTGGAGCACAATACTCTCCATGAGAAGTCACTGGAGTCTGGCAGTGCAGAAAGCCTCATGCAGCCAGCTCACATGGTGTCAGACACTGGCATTTTTCAGCCTCTCAGATGTCCTCACAGTTCATCAGGAAACAAGTAGAAAATCCCCTCTGTGTGCCTCCCTAAATGTGCATTGAGTACTGTTGAGGCATGTCTGCTGAAAGACCTCAAAGCCCTCTGAGCTAAAGTGGCTGCAGAGTGCAAGGGGAGAAGTTGCACGTGGGCCCCACCACCCAAGACAGGAGACCTGCCCTAAGTTGTGTAAGGGGAGGTTAAGACTGGATATTTATGAATATTTCTTCACAGAAAGGGTTGTTAAAGACTGGAACAGGCTGCCCAGGGAAGTGGTTGACTCACCATCCCTGGAGGCACTTAAAAGACGTGTAGATGTGGCACTTGGGGACATGGTTTTGTGGTGGACTTGGCAGTGCTGGGTTCATGGTTAGACTTCATGAACTTAAAGGCTTTTACCAACCAAAATGACTCTATGAGTCTAAGATGCTCTCCTCATAACCTTCTGCCATCCCCAGTGTGACTAAAAAATATATAAATTTTTATGTTATGACCTTAGAAACTGCAATGGTTGAATATACACATAGTGTATTAGGAGACAGGCTACACACTGATCAGGTGATCAAATCTCTAATGGTGAACCAGATTTAGGTTGTCTCTCACTCTTGAAAACCAGTGATATAAACCATCATAACATTCATCATAAATCTTACATATTTAGAGATATCAGGAAAAATTGCTACTATGATTATTATGATGATGATTATTAGTAGGCAAGCTCCTAGTTTGATTCGCAAAACCAGATTTCTTTTTATTTCCTTAATTTTTATTTAACTGGTTAAATAACAGTACTTGATGCACCACAGAGGAAACATTTAATTATCTGTTTTAGTAAACCATCATGGAACATATGAAAAATTTTAGTGGTTTTGGAAAGACTGAGACAATGCTATGGGACATATTTCTAAAAGCTAAGTTTGAATAATTATTTCTAAAATGTAGGTTACAGTTATTTGAGATAAAAAGATTTTTGTGATGCTCTGTCCCTGAAGAGAGTATAAAAAAAGAATATATAACTATACATTTTACCTGTAGTCACTGTAACGTGATTTTAGAAAGTTTGGGGTTTTTAAATGAAGCTATAGTTCTAGGCAATTTTTAGAATACTGAAATAGGAATTTCTCGTACCACATGCTTACCCTGTTACATTTTAAACCTACAGAACTATTCAAACAGTCTAAATGTATTAGATTTGGGAGGATAATTTGCTTTACTGGAAATACAATTATGTATCTGCATATTCAGGTATTTTATGTCCACTGGCAGTTATTTTTCATCCACAGTGCTTTCATTTTACTTAAGCACTTATTTGGAAGTCTCATTTAGGACAGCAAATACTAAAGGTTAGTGTTAACATTCTTGGCTTTAATGCAGAGGAAATCCTCCTGAAATATATCTCACTGTGCCTTGAATCTTCAGGATTTATGTATCCCCATGCCCAAGCTTATATCATCTAAACAGCAAGTGGCTATTCCACTCCACCCTTTCAAACACTTTCCAAAAGCTCTCAGCAAGTGAGAGGGTTTTTCCAATATCTTTCCTTTCTTCTTGTATCCAACAAAAGCATTTTAATATTAGAGCAGACAAAGCTTCTCTTGTGAACTGGACTCACTTCCGCAAAACATTAAGCACATGATTAACTTTCAATGCATTTTTTAAATTTAAGCTCGAAATGTATCCCCATATGACAAATATAGCTGATATATTGCATATGTGAAAGTAAATGCATGCCAAAGTGCTTTACCAAATATGAATGGCTGTCCTGTGTGCTGAAAGATAAGTATGTGCTTAACTGGTTGGACATTTCTTAATATCAGTACAGTTTTGTCCCCTGTATTTTTTTATTTGTAAACAAATTCCACTAACAAGCCATAAAGAGGCTTTTAAAAAGAGAGTTCTGGTGACTTTATGAAGGGTTTCTGTTCATTAAATCCTTAGGCTCATGTTTTTACAAATACATGTTAGTGCTTACTTTGGGGAACTTTATACTACTTAAATTAATTACTTTTATGAAGTACAGTACTATATTTTGTACTATTTTTGATTTAACTGATCTAAATTACAACCTTGCCTTTTCTTCATTTTTTTATATAACAGTGTAACTTAATTTTCTCTTCTTTTTCTCTTTCTTTGATTCACTTAAACTATTACTATAGTGCTTTTACTTGTGTATGTGTCAAATTTACCCATAAAATAAGGCAAATAATGAAAAGTCCCCAAGAACGCCATGGGATTTTAGTTAACTAAAGTTAATTGTTCCACAGCGAGCTGATGCAAAAAGTTACACTCTAACTTTTTGCAAGTCCAGGTAGCAATTGAGTATGTTAGAGATGATGTGCCCAAGGTCTGTAATTATTTTCTCCCCTTTCTTTTCCAAANTTCTCCCCTTTCTTTTCCAAAAGTTTCTGGAGATTGTGTGCTCCAGGACAAAATTGTTCTACTATTTTGTACAACAAATACAGGTAAGGGAGGATTTCAGCTGTGGTGGCAGTGCTACTACTATTATTTCTATTACCCTGTTACCATTACAATACTGTGCTATATGTTCTCTTCCTAGCCCATAACAAAGTGTCCCTTCCTAAACTGGTATAGAGATAATGCAATATACAACCAGATCTTTTTCATCCTTCCTCAAATCCCACTTCTTCACAAAAAATATTAGAACTTGAATAGCAGGCAAATAATGAAAACAAATGTGACTAGTGTTTGCGTG
>VZTT01032733.1:54554-69765 GCA_013400855.1 Buphagus erythrorhynchus | reverse complement strand
CACCAACGAGTGATCAAAACTCTCCCAAAAACTTGGGTTTTTTCAGTTTATTTTTTTTTATGTTGTTGATCTATATCATATGTTGATCAAAGATCTCATAGTACTAGCAATTGTAGAAATTTTACACAGGTGTGTTTTCAGAAAGAATAGATATCCAAATATCAAAATTTACTCAAAATCTCTTCCCAGTTAACTGTCTGCTTTGCCTGTTGCAAGAAACGTCTCACATCACCTAAAATATTTTCTCTTATCCAGAAGAATTTCCCACATACCAGATTTATTTTCATCACAGTACATTGAATCTTACAATAGACATTGTTTTGTATTAAGAATTTGTACCTATTGCTACAATAATCAAATTTATTGATACATTTTCACTATCATCTGAATTTCTTATGGTCTTTGATGGTCTTTTCTATGGTCTTGAATGGTCTTTCAATTGTTTGGTCTCTTTCCAATTTTGTCTAAAAACAGGGGGNAAAATCTGTCGCAAAGCTATAGTTTTATACTTGCATTTCTTTAACCACTTTTAACTACATAAGGGGAGTTCCCCTCACCCCAGTTCTATGCATACATTGCCCTTCAGAAGCAGCTGATTGGATTTTTGGCTTCAAGGCTCACCTGAGGTATTCCACCAATTGCATTGCTCAGTTCTTGCCTTGAAGTAAGACATAAATAAGAGTTGCTGGCCCCTTTCACACCATGGACCATTTTTACTGTTAGTGGCTAAAACCATCCCCACAATCTCCCACATCCTCACTGAAATGCCTTCCTCGCTCTCTGTACAACAGTCTTTATGAGAAGCCCTTTCCTGAGTGCTGGTTTCATGTTTCAAAATAGGAGGAAACTTCTGACCTTTTCCAGAAGCTCCCAGGCACCAGAGGAGCCATAAGTCACCCAAATCTGGCAGTAAACCNTATTCCATAAATCCTGTAGCCTGTCTACTCTTTCTGCCCTCTCTCCTGTGCTTTCATATTTCATTCTGTCTCTTGGTGGTCATGAATGTATATATTTACCTAATAGCAAAGTCTCTCGTGTGCTCTTGATGAAGAGCCTGGGGTCCCACCCGGAAGGTTTCATTGGCACAGGCACAGAGATGTTAAATAACCACAGACAAGCCATAGGTAAAGGCTTCTGGAGCTCACAGGGTTGCATGATCCCAGATGTGATTATCTTTAACGTGGCAGTGAGCCACACAAAACAGACACTGCTTTAGTCTGGCCTACGTCTTGCAATGACCTGGTGACAAAGCAGGCAGGTATGCAGTCCTGCTCCTGACAGCTTTGGTCCTGCCCACGAGTATCACCCAGAGAGTGCAGAGGGGGGATGACAAAGGAAGGCAAAAGAAGGTGACAAATCCCTGGCACTGTTAAGAGATAGCTAAAATGTTTTAATTTCCAGTTGTGATTGATGAGGCTAAGGAAAGGGTCAATGTAAGGACCACTGTTTTCCTTCATTCTCTGAAGGGGCACAAGATAAATTGCAACCAGCATGTACGTTTTTTTCTGTACTTTACAGCAGTAGTTAATGATCCCAGTAAACAATATATTTAATAACACTATTTGGAGCAACAGTGTGCACCTGTGTTAATTTACAGGTTTTGCAAAAGCAGGGCCAAGGGCTGGCTGCAGGAAAAATGGGAAGGAGATCCAGCCACATCTCTCCTGGACAAGCTCCTTTCTCACCACTCTCACCTGGCAGCAGCAGAGCTCTACATGCAGCTGAGCATTTTCAGAGGGTTTGCAAATATTTTATTTCTGAGTAAAATCTACTCTTCATAATTATTTGATTCATTCTCAATTTTGCCTGTTGTATTGGTCATAAAGAAACCACCTAACACTTTTTAAATGCATTTCAGATAACATCACCTAGCAAACAACACTGTCAAAAGTCTTGCTGGCTCACCCATAGTCTGCTGCTTCTATTACAATGAAATCAATGGAAAAGGCACAGCAGTGTCTTGAGAGACCCTTTGTAAGCTGCACAATAAACTGAAAGGCTTGGGTAAGGACATGCCATTAAAGACTGTGGACTTAAAGCCACGTATGTGGCAGATGTGTTTGATTGTACAGAGAATACACAGCAGCTTCCTATTTTCAGTGACCAGAGTCCTGGCATATTAACATGGAACAAGTGAAATAAATGTCAGAGCATCTAATCCCCTAATATAACCAGAGTAAATGATTATTTACTGCAATAGTGTGACAGTGATAAAATAAAACAGGATATAAACTCAGGTAGGCAGGAACCAAGATGGACTGCAAATTTTCTCTTTCTCACGTACAGTACAGCTATTTTTAAGTGGATACACCAAAATATTCCTCAGATGTCTAAATTTAAGCTCAGGAGTTTATCACATACACACCAGCCCCATGCACCTCGCTGAGAAAGGTCAATGTGGCACGACCCCGAGTGTACAATGGGTTCTCCAACTGGGAAGCAACATTTGGGATCAGTGGAATGGCCACAAGAGTCAAGCTCTGGAACTTATAACTGAAACCTGTAAGTATTATGAAAAATATTTCAATTTTCAATGAAGTGAGGGAAAGATTTATAAAGGAAATCTGTATCTGTAGTTCCCTAGCCAAGGCATCTCTTTTGCTGAATAGCTCAAGCAGTTTTCATTCTGCTTGGATTGCCTGCAATTATTTGCTTAATCAGCTGTTCTGCTCATTGAATCTGGACACCTGATTAGGAAAAGGAACTTCCATCCTATGAATTAGATCACAAAGATTAAAAGAAACTACTGAATTTCAGACTCACTGCATGCAACTTGTGAATTTCTACAAACTAGAGAAGGGTGTTTAAAATCACTTGGCAAGCAAATATAAAATAATCAACAGTTTAGGAAAACGTCACCGACACTACATGAGAGTCCAAGAAAAGGAGAAGGAACTGACAGTTATTTTGCCCAAATATAGAGGTCTTCAGCTCTGTATTTTGGTGAATACTGAGCTTTGAATGGAAGTATAAATTCCAGATGGGATCTTCTAAAAGAATTGCCCACCAAGCACACAGTGCATCTCAAAGCCTGGCAACATCCCACTGCCCTCCTACCTTTTCAAAAACTTCTTTTTTTGGCAAATACTGGTTTTAAAACAGAGCTATGTAACTCTCAAACATATAAACAGATCCCATGTTCAGCTTGGTTTGTAATCCGTCAAGTAGATCTGTCTTTAACTCCCACCCTCCAGAAAAAGATAGATGGATGCAGTAGACTACGTAGGTAAGATTTAAGTTGGATTTAATTAAATGAAACTCTTAAATAATCAGGATCCTTTCCCTTCCAATGTAAACATGATCTATGTCCTCTCATACAATACTGCTTGCAATGGGGACTTCCTGTGGATGTTTTGTTAGCATTTTCACGTGTCTGTGTCCCTGCCTGTGACAGCACAGGTTGCTGCAACATGGCAGGACCTCTTTGCTATAGGCAAACTGCCCTGTGGCAGTCACTGCCCAGAGCAGCACATTACCAAGATTCCCAAGGGAGCAGAGCAGGTATGTCCTGTTGGTCTGTCCCCATTGGCAAAGCAGGTTCACAGCTTTCTAAGGCCACAGGGGAGTGTCATGATCACACACAAGTGTCACATTTCTCCTTTGGCATGCAAAGGAATATTTAAGCAAGACTGGAACAGGACAGCTCTAGAGGAAACAGATATCCTCATTCTTCAGGATTGAACAGAAATGTCAGGTTAGGACCTTGTTTTTCTGACAAAACAAGAGACAATTATCAGCACTTACATCTCAGTCTATAACTTCCACACAGGTTTTATCCATTTCCTTATGATAAAGGAATAAGCTCACTCTCCATTTATAACTAGACTGTTCCTCACTTTAAGGAACAAACTTCCTGAAATTTATGAAGATCACTAACAAAGGCTCTCACTTCCTCATTCCTATTGAATATTTAAAAGATAATCGCAGGAAAATAGCCTTTCAATAGTTTGGAGTATTAACTTATTGCAACAATTAACTTAAAATGCAAAGTCCTAGTAACTAGAGTTACTGGATGATCTCTAGACCTCCCAGGAGCCTTGACACATTGTACTAATTTATAAGACAGGCATCATTTATGGGAAGACACAACCATAATATGAACAAGCAGACTGGGCAAAAACAACCATGGCACATGTCTACACTGCAGGAGGGCTGGTGGGTGAACTGCCACCCTTTTGAACTCCCCTCTCCTCCTCATCGTGTCCATAAATCCTTGTGTACTCAGCTGCAACAGACATTTTGAAAAAGCTTCACTTCAGGTAGAGAAGAAGTCATAGATGGAGGGCATTTCTTCTTCCTTCTATCTTTGGAGCAATGTGGGATAACAGAAAAGAGCATGAACTTCCAATGAATACATCCTCATAGGAGGCTCTGTAACAGATTCATATAAATATATATCTACAAACCAATCTGGTCTTTGAGAGGACATTTTTCCATACCCTCTGAAACACTGTAAGTACATATATGTGTGTATATACACTTACACAGCCACACTATTAGATCACATTTAGAGCATAATATAGAGTCCCAGACTGCCAGGGGAAATTTTCATCCATCAACAACAAACTCTGGTATTCTATCAGCACTGTATTTACAACAAATCATGTTTGAAGTCTGGTGCATGTTGCTGCCACACAACAGAGGATCCAGGGCTGACTCAGCTGCCAAGAGTGAAAGACTACTGCTTGTGGGTATAAAGGAGGAGGTTGATTAAAAATATTTGGATGTATGCAAGAAGGGCTAAATTCAGGGAAACACCTAAATCAATAGACATCAGCTTTCAGCCTCTCTTGGGAAAGGCCAGAAATTACTCTCACCTGCAGGAAAGTAAATTCTGATGAACACTTGCAATATAATGATAAAACTTCAATTCACTTAAATGGAAGTGCCTGACTATAAAAAGTAATTGATTACGTACTATAAAAGAGAAAAGACAATTACAGGCACAGAATACAGGAAAATTCTATTATATACAGGGTGAAAATTGCTGTACTGTAAATAAGATAAACTCTCATTTATGTATTTATCTAGAGAAGTTCTGATCTATGATGGTTACCTCAGAAAACCATTGTGTCCTGTGAAGTTGTTGAGTAAGTAAAATGGAATTTACATCCCAGTGAACCAGACAATATAATTCTATCAGTATAAATGCTTTATTTTTTCCTTGGTTATAGTATTATTTTTTCAAATTAAAAACCTGATCCTGCAAATATTATCTCTCCTGCCCACAAGCAAATTTACTGATGCTGAAACATTTCTAATTTGTGCGTGCTCTCAAATAGTCCAAGAACTTAGGACTTTGATCTGAATATGAGGATTCACCAAACAATTTGAGTAAAACAATTTTTAATCTTTGGACGATTATCAAAAATTTTCATTTGGACTCCACATTTTTGGGAGGGTCATTGGACATTGCAAATTATACTATGCATGATTCCTCCCTCCTTGAAACCTTTTAACCAGCAGACAGCAAAGTAGAAATCAGTGAATTAAAGCCTGTCCTCCTGACCTTTAGGTTAAGCCAAGTCTGCTCTGCAATACCATCATTGAAGCAGTCACAGTTTTATTGCCCTCCTTCCAAAAGGCTGCTGAGCATTAAAGCTACACAATGGTATTGTATTCAAAGGGCAAATCTGAGCACATTATACAGATTTCAAATGCATGTCCTTACCTCTCATAGCAGACCTGATCCAATGCCCACTGAAGTCACTTGGGATGGTATTCCCCTCTTTTAACCTTGCGCAGTTAAAGCAAACATATCTACACCTCAGCCAAATCTTTGTCTTTACAATCAATGGAAGAAAATAGGTCCTTTAGGGTGTGTTTCATCTGACCAGTTTTTGACTTCTACATGAGGATGGAATAAATTTCCCTCCTGGAGCTCCTCTATTTTTCCATTGACTATAAAGTGATCACAGTGTGACTCAGATGACTTTATGAGCATTTAAAGTTAGGTAAGAGAAACTGGAACTTCTGGCTCACAAAAGTATTTGGTTTTGGGTTTTTTACTCCCTACGAGGTGGCACCATGGTGCAAGTGTGAATCAGGGCATGAAAATTCTCAGTCTCTACAGTTGTATCTGTGATGAGGAAGACTTCAAAATAACCTGGAGAAGGAAAGGAGTCTCCAGTTCCTTTCTGAGAAACCCTGAGTGCCTTAGTGTGCATCTTCAGGGTTACAGATTTCTCTGCAGATGAACAGCTCAACAGCAGAGTGTTTATTTACATTAATTCAAATTAATGTAAGTTCTGAGTTGCCCTACACTAGGTCAGAAAACACAGTGACCTCGTTTTACACAGAAGGCTCCTTATACGGTCTCATGCAAGCCCCACACAAAAGCTCCTCAGCCAGCACCTGTCACAGTGCTTGGGGAAATCTCAAGCAATTGCCGAGTTGTGCCCTAACCCTGTGCCAGGGGGTGTCCAACTTGTCCCTACAAGTGGGCATTTCTGTGTTTTCAGTGTTCCCCAAGGGTACTGCCTGGCAGATGGGACTGACAGGCAGCAGCCAGGATGAGCGTGGCCAGCACAGGGCAAAGAAGGGCACGCAGCCATCACTCAGGGGCATGGCCGCTCCGTGAACTTGGTCCGAACACTGTGAGTCTGTAAAACACTCTGGTGTAAACTTGCAAAGTGTCTGTTCTGTATAAACAGCTTTCACCACCCCTGCATTTCCTACTTGCAACATTTCAGATGCAATTCTAAGTTGTCATCAGTGTATCTAATATAATTCAGAGACTGGGCACTGAAAGAGGCAAGTAAAAGCCTATTCCTTTTATTCTAACTCTGCTTCTGCTTAAAGTAACTGAAGAACCATATCAAATTATTTCAGAACAGAGTTAATCATCTTCTGCTTTGTTCTGTGAATTGCCAAGAGACAATAAATACAAATTTAATGCTGTAACATGAGGCATATTTTCTCTTCCTTTACATTTTAAGAGTTAATTTGGTTTTCTACTAATTATTTGATTTATTATATTTATTATTGAAATTTACATGTTATGAGAGAAGGATTCTAAGTCAGGAGTTTTGCCTGAGTAAAAAGTACAAGTCTAGAGCTTCTGTAAATGAAAAGTTGGCTTGTTATTTCACAGACATATGTAACATTCTGAATGCAACAAAAACAGTCTTAGAAAAAGGAAATAACATGAAAAGGAAAAGAAAGAGATTGAATTTCCAGTGATGTACTTTCAGGCATTTGCATTAATACTTAACGCTTCCAGCTCTGCTCTCTCAAGAATCCATAAACAAGATAACCGGCTCCTTTATGAAAGAATAACACAGGCCTAAAAGGTTATATAATGACATGCAGATTCTTTTGCAAAAATTACTGAAACCATAATTGCTAACATAGTACCAGCCCTTAAGAAATGCACATATTTAAATGCATTAATTATAATGTGTTGACTGTATTATCTAAGAAATTGATTTATTTTTTTCCTTCTGAAGATGCTAATAAAGTCCTGTGGGAGACTTCTTTGAGTGTACAACTCCCAAGCTTTTATGCTTTAATTTAAAATAAATTCTGAGGCGCAAATTTCATTCTTTTGTTTTTCTTACTATATTTCTTCCTGTGCTCCCCAATCCATCTTGAAGGTGAACTTCCCAATTTTTTAAGTCCTGTTTGGAGATTTTAGGCACAAAATCTTCTCTAAGCAAACACAATGACAAACTTCAGATTAATTACTTTTATGATGGTAAGATTATCAATTAATTACTCAAGTAAGCTGGTGAACAGATTTGAGTTTTTATGCTGATAATATGAATGTATTTTCTTTTTATACTTGGGAAAGCCATCTATTGACCTAAAGCTTCATACAGCTCTGCACAGCATCAAGAGGTCAGCTCTGAACCCTGAGGACAGATTTGTGTGAACATAAAGGCTTTGTTGCTGCACGTGTTTGCAACTGTTCTCGGTATTTTTTTATTGTGAAAAATACAAATGAAATAAAACATCATCTCTGATTATTTTAGTCATTGTGTTGGATTGATCTAAGATTTATCATTCTTTTTTCTGAGCCAGTACATGGGAATGGCCTTCCAGTCACCTCTGACACATGTAGACAGATCAGAAGGAATTCTTGTATCTGAACCACTAAGGCACAAATTGGTGCTGTAAAACAGGAAACAAGCTAATTAATTTAGCCTGCTACACTTATTGAAACTATATTGTGATTTGGCATCATTTCACATCTGTATTTCCTGACATTTGCCTCAGACTTACTCTGAATTTTGCACAAAACTTCAGCAGCCAAGAGCAAGCAGAAATAACATCGAAATCCAATGCTTAGTAATGTTCATTTTCATTGTGTTAATTATCTGAAAAGTATTATTTAAATTCTTTAAATAGCTTCCACAGCTTTCCATTCTCCAAGGAATGGCATTGAGAAAATAAATGTACTCTGAATCCCGTGGAGAAGACAGAGGAAGAGTGGGGTAGCTGGACTACAGGACTGAGCTATTATCTTACATTTGTAATACTGGACAAAGAGGCAGACTGGGACTTGTAACTCCATGCTTGAATGTTGGAGATCCTGCTAATGGGAGGGACTTTGGGAGATGCGCCACAGAAAGGGAAGTTTGCTTCTGTCTTTTCTCCATGTTGTTTTGTTTAACTCCTTTTTCTTCTCTTCCAAGGTGAAACAGGTCAGTTCATAAATCTGGCTGAGTTCAGCAATTGGAGAACTAGTTAATAATGATTTTGCACCCTTCCCATTCATACAGATCAGCGTTTTGGTGTCTTGACTTGAACAGGAACCTCAGTCTCAGGTCTCCATTTACAGCCCTGAAGCAGGCACGCACTTACAGGTGCAATTGTGAGGAGAATGCCTCTTCAGATGGATTCAGTTTCCGACAAAATCCTGTTACATGCATTTGAAATAAAGTAGAGCCAGCCTGGGCTTCCTTTCCTTTCTGTCTGTTTTTTTTCTTCTTTTTTTTTAATTGTTCAGTAGAACATGACTTTTTGTCAAGACGGACTAGGCCCTCCTAAAAGAAGTTGGCTTGGTCCAAGCCCTGGCATGAGGCAGCATCTTGGGCTTAGCTCTGCTCAGAGTTAATTCAGGCAATCATTCACAGGGAAGACCAAGAGCAGTTAAGTACACCAGCCATAACCTTTGATAAACAGGCTTGCTGCCATCCTGTCACCCTTCCACAGCCACTCTCACCCTGTACCTTGTACCTCTTTCTGCAGAGCAGCATGGCCAAAATGGGATTGAAATCAATGGAATTATTCCAGCTTCAGAGCCCCACATCTGGCAATAATCCAGCTTTCCTCTGCATTTAATGTGGCCCTAACAGACCACCCAGAGCAGCAGCATACACAGACAGGACTTTCTGTGGAAGCTCTCCATTAGCAGTGCCTGCTCCCCCTCCAGCCACAGCAGCACCAGCCCAACACCTCTGATTCTGGGCTTGGTTTTGTTTACTGCAAGGAAAAGAGAAAGGAAAAAAAAAACACAAAACAAAAAAGGCTGAAACTTTTCTCAGTGAATCACACTAAACATGCATAGCTAAGGGAAAGGATGGGAGATGGCTGATGATTGTCAATTAAATTCAAGGTGCTCACTACTCAACAAAAGCACCATAGGAATCCAGAAGGTGACTCTGTGGTATTTCAAAGTCGTTCTGCTGCTGTTGTTGCTCTCAGGGTTTTTTTCCAAATCCCGAACTGAGATTTTTCTTCTAGAAATAAAAAAGAATTCCTGAGCTCATGTGTTATTGAAGCACTGCAAAACAACACATTCCCTTTACTTCCAGGGCACATTTTGTGTTCAAAATAAAACAGCAACAAAAATAAAATTACTTTTATGCTATTCAGAAGAGGACTTTGTTAGGCAGCCAAGAATTTTCCCTCATTATTTCAGGCTGTCATTGAGCCTGACTTTTGTAATAATAATATTTTTATTACTTGGCATTAATAGGAAACATGAGCCAACACTATCCAGATATAGCTGAGATGAGTGATCACATCTCCCAGGACTGCACACACAGCTCACAGCGCTAGGGACACCCTTGTCTTCCTCAGCACAGAGCACACCGCTAGCACTGCAAAGAAATCCCACCACCAGCCCCTGGCACAGCTTGGCAGGAGAGTCCTCAAGAAAGCACACAGGAGCTCCCATCCCAGAAACAAATGAAGGTGACCTTCAAAGGAAGCGTCAGGGAAAAGGAGCAGATTTAAGAATATGGGGTATCCAGGAGATGTCCCTTGTGCCAACAATCCCTTGAGAGGCTTTGGGCATACCTGTAGTGATTTCCTCATTTGTCAGTGCTGAACCTCCTATGTTTTCAGGATATCCTGTTCATTCAGACCCCTTTGTCCTCAGCTTGCACAACCCCATGTCCTTCTCTCTCTCATCACCTGTTACAAAGTCCCCATCTGTACCTGGGTGTGTAGGCTTGCTCCAAAGGTTTACCACCCTTCCACTTTAATCACATCCTGTTTTGGTTTGGCCATTATTTCAGCACCTGCTTACAGGAATATAATTGATACCATTGGCTCTTCTAATGAGTGGAAGGACCTGGCAGAAGTTTCCTATTTGTTCTTCCCTTGGTCACTCTATCAGATAAGAAGTTCATGACACTTTCCTGTCTCAGATCTCTATTTTTGAAGTACTTCAGAACAAAGCATTCCTCAAGTTATTCCAGGAAGTTTCTGCAGGCTGAGAGCAGATTTTATGCGTTTTCTTTTTTATTACATGTAAACTAGGGATGTATGCACTCTGAATGTTTCCTTCTTTTAAGGAAATACAGGGCGGAGGGGGTGTTTCTCTGATCTGACAACACCATGCTACATGCTTCATGACTGGGTTCATATTCCCTCCACCTACACCACTGTGTTTATTGTCACCCACCCCACCCCCTGCACTCAACTCTATTAGACTCTGCAGAAAACAGTCCTTCATTTCCCTCAATAAGACAGAAATTCCTACAAATACTTGGCCCAGGTTTTAAGCTAGTTACAAACAGAGCCAAAACAAATTATCTCCATACCCATTAAATGATCATTTTAGCAGTAGAAAATCAGGAGAAATCATGTTTTCTCTAGAAAACAAAATAGCCTATCCATCTGCAATCCCTTTTCCAAAGCATGCCTACATCACCATTAGCTAAAGGAAACTACTACCTCACCATAGCCTCCATCGCTTCTCGAATAAAAATGTTAAAGGTATTTGAAAGCAGTTATGGCCCTATTTGATTTCTAATCTTTGGTATGGGAAGAACACTTTATACTCTTTGTCCCCTTGTAACATTACCCTGCTCTCTGAACACCCAGACTGAAGGTTGCAATTCTCATGTACCTGGTCATGCTTCCACAAGATGAGTCACTCTCCCTATAACTACTCACTACCACACCACCTACCAGTTCTCTCCATCCCACCCACTAAAATTAGTTAAACTGAATCAAATATTTACCTTAAAAGAGATTATAAAAAAATGACCATTTCCCCACTAAAAGTGGGGACACCTGAGCTACTTGAAACAACTGTTAACTTTTTGATATGGTTAATATCTTGTGGCTGCCTGATTTCCAGGTCTCTTTCAAGAGTAAATAGTTCATATAGAAAGAGCCAACAAATTGTTGGGATGTTTTTGCTGTAAGTATGAGTTTCTGAGCTGACACAGATGTCCTGCTAACTAGCCAGAAAATGTGAGTGCCCTGACTTCTGTAGTGCTACGCCAGTGAAAGAATCTGCCTCGTCATCTAGTGCTTTGAGGATAATTTGAGACCAAAATCTATTCCCAACTGAAAGAATAAGCTGTGTTCAACACAGAAATTACAAATAGCTATTCCTTCAGTTTAGGAAATCCATAGGAAATAAGAACTTTGTCTTCTGGCTGAGTGCTGTTTGCTCAGTACTCTGCTGTTTACCCAAATGGCAAAAATAGATATTCCAGTACCATCTGATACATTTTCTAGGTTGCATACAAAGATGTAGCTTTACCAGCAATTTGGTTTGTAGATACAAAAACTATATCCACAAAGGCTTATATTAAATACCATCAAGCACAAAGAGATTCATCACAAGCACCTCAAATTCCTACAGAAGTTTATGAACCAAATCAGTAGACTGAAAATCTAATACTTTAGTCCTGGTTAGTATTCTCTTTCTTGAACTTTGCCAGCATGTGTCCATTTCCACACAAAGCCCAAGAACTCAGATTCTTATGCCCATCCTTTCCCTCAAACAATTATAGGGAATGGATGCATTCTCCTCATGTTCCTTCTTCTTTAGCCTGTGGACATGCTAAGACAACTACTCACAGCCACCACTTGTTTCAGACAAGTACTTTGATATGAACTTCATGGCAGCTTCAGAATTTACTGCAATCTGACACACAGATTATTAATTATCATTTCCTGAGTTTATAATGCCCAAGGTTCTTAGGCTGTTAGACACCTTCAACTAGCTTTAAAAGCTCAGTGATTAGGAACAGTGTCCCTTCCTCTATCAGACGCTTCCATAATAGTCAGACCATTCTGTAGCTCTCACTGCAGAGAAAACAAATTTTAATTGTATCAGTGCCATATATTTTCTCAAATGAATACACTGACTGATCATGTAATGTACACAATGTTTTTTTCTGTAGATGGTTTGGGCAAGTCTTTAGGGTTTTTTGTTTGAAAACTCTGGTCTTAGCCATATATTTAAGCTTTCTTCAAAGTTATACTGAGATAACATAACTTTGCATTTAGTAAGTAAGAAAATATCACTCTATCTCCATCTTCTCTTCACATTCTTTGTCAGACTTTGTGGCTGGAGTCCACTTCACTGTGTGCACAGTGTGCCTGTGCTCTAATTCCTGCTCTCCCATCTTGCACCACTCAGCACGGAGAAAGAAGTGACTGGAGGCATGTCCACTTATCAGCCATTGTCAGGAGTTGGCAGTGACAGCAGGCAAGCTAACATCCCAGAAATCTCTTAAATGAAGTACAAGAGAAGAAAGGAATCAAAATAAAATAAGGTTGCAGACAGTGGAAAAGCAAAGACTGGTATTAAAAGTATATGGACACCTTATTGGCACAAAAATAGATGTTTTAGGAGTGCCATGTGTTTGTTTGCATTGAGGTAATTAATTGATAAATTGGAATGGTTCACTGTTCAAAAACCTTTTTTCAAAGTTTTACAAACTAAAAAGTTAAATAGTATGTATTGAAAATACTTTGTATTTTATGTCTGTGTATTTCTTCATGTCCCTGTCTACTAGGATTTCTTTCAGGTATATGTACTGGCTTACAAATTATTCTAGCTTCTATTTAAAATGTTATCATGGAACATTCACTCTCAGCAGTGTTTTAAAAGAATATGCAAATATATCTGTCTTCACTCTCCTGAATATTGAGGGAGTGGTCGGCTAATCTTCCACTTCCTTAAAGTAAACTGAATGATACCTTTTGAAGAGAATTAAATTAAATTTTCTGCTGAAAATTGAGGTGTTCAATAGTGGCAGAGCTAGGTATAGACCTCTTTCAAATAGTGTGAGAAGGAAGATACTACTCCCATAGTACTTCAGCTTTATTCTATTATTAAAAAAATCCCTTGCACAGTTTTAAGCAGATGTAGGGTTCCTTAAAGGTAAGTCACCACAAAGCAACTAAGAATCATGCAGTGAATCTCTGCTGCATGCCCCAGGGCTCTAACTAAATTATTTGTCTTTGTGGCAGCAGAATGTGAGGACAATGGGGAGAGCTGAGCAGTCCTCTCCAGGAGGGGATGTTAAAGAGCAAGTTAGACTGTACCCATAAGCAGTGAGAGTTTGTACATGCTCTTTCCCTGCAGGGAGGTGCAAGGCACTGCCTGAGGGCCCTTTTGCAGCTTCAGACTTGTTTCCACCACCCTGATGTGTCAGAGATAGGAAGCAGTAAACCACCAACCCCACCCCTGGAGCAGGTCATCATATTTATAATCTCCATATGTGCACACACTGACCCACCTCAATTCCTACTTTTGCTGTTCTGCAGTGCCATGTGGCTTTGCCAGATAAAGGAACATGAAAGAAAGTCCCACAATGGCATACACATTTTTCTTTAAACAAGTCCACACCTGTCTTCAACCCTGACTCATTCTAACTCACCCAAGCCATGGGGTAGTCCTTGCTTGGGGTGAGCTTCTGGCATCCTAGAGCTCAGCAAGGGGGGAGCCCTACCTACAAGTGCCTTGAAAGTAGCAGATAGAGTTTTTCTCCCCCACCTCATCCTGGCTTTATCAGTAGCTGAACATGCACAGCACTTTGCAGTCCCATATGGCCAGCTTTAGCCAGAGGTTTTGGCTAGTTCTGCTTAGCTGAGGCGCACCACACACCGCAGCAAGGTGCTGCAGCAGAAGAAAGAGAGAGAGGAGGAGGCAGCATAAGGTTGGCAGGACAGACCCAGCTCTTCAAGTGGCTCTGTGTTCAGCCAAGGGGAGTCCCCTGCCCTTGGGGTGCAAACTCAGTTGCCTTCAGGACTTCATGTCATCCTGCTTCTCCAAACAACCTGGGACAATGCAGCCATTCTTCAGAGGAGCCCACCTCCAGGAGCTGAACAACTGCAGGGTAGCCTTTACCCTTCCATGATCAGGGATAAAGCAGCACATCTTGCAGTCTTTCCATTATTTTGTCTGTTAAGGATTTGTCTTAAATCCTTACACAGCGTCAGCCATGTAAAACTTCACTGTAGCATCTCCTGTTAAATCTTCATTTTTATGTTGGGAGGGACAGCTGAACTCCAGATGGATTTTGAAGCATTTCATTTAGCTGAGCAGGGCTTACTGCAGTCCTAGTGTATTAATTTCATATGCTGAGCTTTACATCAGACAAGATAAAGGTTTTCAGAAAAACATTTCTCAGTAACTCATAAACAAAAACCCCAGTGATGGTCCAGCTGAGAAATCTTTTTCTCATAAAAAAGTGTGATGCATCTAAAATATGTGTTGACCATCAATGTAATCTGTAGATAAACAAAAATCTGAGTACTTCATTATTCATGCTTGTCTATACTTGATATTAACATAACATAGAGTCAACAAGAACAGACAGTCAATTTGTTTTATACATAAACAGTATTTGAAAATATAGATGCATTACCAGAATTTCTTAGCTTATTATTCTAAAAGGATTTTGTAAATTGCTCTCCTTAATATACTACCACAATTTTTATAAATTGCTCTATTAGCACTATTTGTGGAGATTGTGTCATCTAGATTGTTTGTAATAAGAAGGCCTGTTTT
>VZTT01032733.1:13853-54529 GCA_013400855.1 Buphagus erythrorhynchus | reverse complement strand
TCCATTTTTCTTTGCAAGGGCACAATTCAGCAGAAATACAAGGATCAGATTCTTCTCTCAATTACACCAGCTTCATTTTAAGAAAATGAAACCTAGATCATGATTTTCCATATTTTAAATTCCATGAAAGAAAAAAAGTTTCTTCAAAATGTTTCTGCAGCTGAGATGAAATTAGTTTACCTATTACTAACAGGATGTTCAACTATTTCTTTTTTTTGTCTTACCANNNNAGACAGTTAACAAAAATGTGGAAATTATCCTCACTCTAGGCTGACTTCCAAAGACTCTAGGTTCAAATCCCCTTGCACACAAACCTAAATTAAGCTCCTCTCATTAGATATTTTTCTCTATCACAAACAATATGGGCTACGTTTTTGAAGATGTGCATTCCAGAGTATACAGCATTGCATTGCAAACAATCCCAAATATTTGGGAAATGTGGGGCTCAATCTTAAGAGCCTTCAAAGATCAAAAGGAATCCCATGGGGTTTTCAATAAGTTTTGTGCAAAATCTTTAATATTTCCATTCTAAGCACAATATCCCAGGATCTCCCAAGAAATACCACAAATTAATTTAATGTCTAGAGGACCTAAGGAGTAAGGATCATGGATAAATTGAAAGAATATGAAGGAAAGCCAGTCACTCCAAAGAGGAGGGGGATGATTCCGCCTTTCCAATCTCCAGAGGCTCACAGAGGTAGTAACAGGCTTTACAGCAGAGGGAAATAAAAGTCCCCATCCCTTCCCTCCATAAGAGTAATTTCATGAAGGAGAGGCACAGGAAGCCAATCTTGTCAGGAAAGGTTAATAGAGGTGCTGGAAGTTGGAGGCATTGGGGTGTTACACAAGGAGACTGCCCAGAAATGCTGCCAAAAGGACCCTGTCCTGCCAGCAGCAGGACAGACAAAAGCAAGAAGCACCTGAGAGGTCAGAGGGGAGACAACAGAGACAGGCACAAAAAGTAGAATGCATTAGACCAGGTGAGGTTTAGAGGAAATGCATCTGATTGTTGGACAGGGGTGAGAAACCATATACCCTGGAGATACATTTAAGGACAAGTAATGGTTTCAGAGCAGACCAAGTAGGGCAGAAAAGTGAGACTGCTGCAAGGTGTGATTTTTCATCAGACCAAGAGATTTTGGCAGGTATTTGCCATCCTGAGTGCTAAGAAGTGTAGTAATGAACCTCAAGGCTTTGGGGTAGGAGCATCCTTTGCGATGCAGAGTTTCTGCAATTTTGCTCACCCCCACCTCCTGCCTTTTGCCCCTCTTGCTGCTCTAGAGACAGCAACTGCTTCTTAAAATGTACTTGTGTATTACTTAATATTGAGCTCAAACTTAGCATTAGTCTTACTTTAATGAGCATAATAATATCACTTGTGTTTTTTCATCTGATGGAAAGCACTGGTAAGACAACTGGGCCCTGAGAAAGATGGAGCAATTTACTCTTATTGTTAAAGGAGCAATTTGTAGATCATTTTTTTCTCTAATATTGATAAAGGCTTAGACAAAAAAAAGTAAATACATCCTGATCAAGATACAAACATATTTTAAAAAGGAAAAAAATAAAATAAAAAGCTCAATAATTGAAATTGAAACTGATTTTTTAATGTTATATATTAATTTTTCCTTTAAATATGAATTTTAAAATTAGTTTCATGGTTTCATAACTTTAATAAACATTTCCAGGAAATATATAAATGCAAATGTTATAAGAAACCATGTAACAAGGGTCCTTCAAGAGCAGTCATGTCACTGTAATACGAGCATGAGCTGAAGTCACATAACTTCCTGGTATATAGCCCCTGAGAAAAGAAACAAAAGATTCATTATTTTCCTTTTATCTTATGACTTTAGCCAAAAATAACCAGATCATGAGTAGCTCATCAGGTAGCACTGTCCTTGTCCACTTTTCCCCCCTCTAGTTTTCTCTTTAGACAGCTTTACTACTGCAGACAAGAATGACACTAATAGAACCATCACAAATACAGACAGACACAGAAGGGTTTGGGTTTGAAAGGACCTTAATGATTAAAAATTTTTAATCCCCTTGCCATTGGTAGGGACACCTTCCACTGGACCAGGTTGCTCAAAGCCCAATCCAACCCGGCCTTGAACACTTCCAGGGACAGGGCATCCACAGCTTCCCTGGGCAACCTGTTGCAGTGCCTCACCACTCTCACAGTAAAGAATTTCTTCCTAATATCTAATCTAAACCTTCCTTTTTTCAGTTTGAAGTCATTCCCTTTTGTCCTGTAACTACATGCCCTTGTAAAATGACCCCCTCTGACTTTCTTGTAGGTCCCCTTCAGGTACTGAAAGGCTGCTGTAAGGATACCATCATCATATTTGTGTAAATGAATGTACAGCAGAATGCAGATCTCCAGAGCCATCTGTGCTTTATAGAAATATCACATACATTCACATACTTGCAGGCATCTAATAATGAGCAAGCAAAGAGGTATTTGAAGGAGCAGGAGAGGGTGCATTTCAGAGAAGCCTTTGCCCTAACTCGAATCACTGTTATGTTTTCAGGGTGTGTGACTCATCTGATGAGCTTTTTCTTCCCCTCCCCACAAGGTAGAACAGTGAACAAGAAGTAAATGACAGGGTTTTAACACATACAACTAGAGAGAAATAATTAGTAACTCTGAAGATTTGAGAAAGGGAGCTTGTAAGAAAGGGAAGTCCAACACTCAGCTTGCACTTGCAGGCATTTTTTAAATTCTCTTGTTAAAATAAAAAACGGGATAAGGACTCTTGATCACAGCTTCTGCTTTACTTTCATTGCCATTAATGTGACAATAATTTAAAATTTTCTCAGTCCCCAGATTCTTCAAATACCATGAATAGATTGTTTTACATAGACACCAAGAAATGACTAAAAATTCCATAGAATACACATTCCACCCAGAAAACTGGAAAAGAATATGATCTGGTAATGGATATAGCACAAAAGATTTTGAAGCATCATTAGTGACTAGGATGCAAGTCTCTATGCTGACTTCAAATGCATGTGCATGAAGTGAGAACCTGCCTAGTACCAAACAGTGAAGGATATAAGGAACCAGCTGAAGTTCTGCCAGTAAAAAGCTGATTGCACAGCCACACCTGGTAAGAATCAATCCTCTCTTCACAGGGTCTGAAACTTAGCTACTAAACTTTACCTAAGCACCTACATAGGTAGCACCTACTAAGCACCTAAGCTAAGCACCTACTTAGAAGGAAACCGAACACTAAGCTGTACCTAAGGTGAAGGATGAAAGAATAAAATGCAGAATTCTTCAAAAAGAGGCATCTAGGAGAGACCAATCCAGGCAATTCAAAGACAAAAAATGAGCAGCCATAGCACAGAGATGGTCATTACAGCAGGAGAGGGGTGAAGGCAACTCTGGAGAGAAAAGGATGCAGTAGAGGGCTAAGCAAAAGTAAGATAACCAGAGAGTAGATGAAAACTACAAAGGAGGTCACAGATAATAGGTAGGAAGTCCCAAGACTTGCTTTTAGAGAAGATTAAACTCAGACTGAATTGAATTCCTTTACAGGCTGGGTGATGGAACTGTGCACTCAGATGGCTGGGCAATAGGGTTAAGAAACCCTGGTATTTCTCAGGGGTCAACTCCTGCTGAGACAGAAGTCTCTTGGAGCACATCTTTTCTCATCCCTTCTCTCATGTATTTACCTTAGGAGCACATTTAAAGCAGGGGCTTTGTCTGCCCCAGGCTTTTGCTACAGCAGGGAGTTTTAAGCTGTTCAGATACATATGCATGTCAGGTGCTTGCTTTGATCTGGGGAATTTGGAAATTTTATAATGGCACACTGCACATTTCACCCCTACGGAGGGTATATTATAAGGGAGCTCTGTTTTTGCAAGTGGCTCTTGATTTAAATCACTCCACTTTCTCCGAGATTTTAAACTAAGAATTCTGTGTTTTTCTCACTGTTTTTCTCATTTTTGGATTCTTCTTCCCTCTTCATTGTAGCAAAGTCTGTCCCATTGCTCCAAAAGAAAACTATGACAGGAAGTGTTCCTTTTTTTAAAAAGGACAGGGATATGAGAAGATAAAAAAATCAGTTCAGTAAATACTCCAGAACAACAGAAAAAATAATCAAGTGACAGGGTAAGGCAAATACAATAATTTTCTTTCTGGTGTGGTTTATACGCATCCTATTTTTGCTCATTTTCAAAGCAATCTTTGTAAGCATCAAACCATATAGTAGAGCCTTCTTATTTTGTCAGTAATAACTTTTTATACTCATGCTAATCTAAGTCAATCTAATTTCCAATTTCTTTACAGAAGTTTCTTGGGCTTGGGTAAGTGAGAAGATGGTGATTCAGCCAGTGGGTCTCCCACTACCCTTCCTCACTCTCCTAGCACAGGGATGGTTTGTAGCTGTGCTCTTCACACTGTTTTTGTCAGCAGCACACAACTCACCTCAGCTCCTTTTACCCAGATTTGCTTCCTGAGGGCCCAGATTAGGATGGCGTCTGATTCAGCTGACTACAGCTTTCTGCCCACCTGTGGTCGCCCTTTTGCTGCTTTTTCTCCTTCCTACCCCAAGAGTCAGAAGCTCTATGCTTTCCTCCCTTCCTAGCACTCACAGCCTGCTGGTTAGGATTTAAACCCAAATCCTCTCCTCTGCTGTCTGTATCTTCTGAAGAAAAGTCATCAACTCTTCTTGGTCATCTCCACCTAATCTGTTGCTTCACTGTATTCCTGGATGGTTTCATAATTAAAAACCGTCTTCCCCATAAGTTTCAGCAGGATCACCCCATTGTGTGATTCTGCAAAAATTTATCATCCTCAATTGGGGGTCACTGGAGAAGTCCTGACCTCATTTTGCCCTTGATCATTTCTCATCTCATTGGTCCGCTCTTCAATATAATTCCACTAACATTTATACTGCCAGAACCAAGGGGATGCTGAACAGCATAATAGATCTGAAAAGAAAGAGTATGTCTCTGCCCCACAGGAAATGGTTTAAAACAAATTATTGTTTTGATTACTGCAGGACTTTCAACTTTGTGCTTGTATATCGGTAGCTTTTGTCAGAACGGAAAGAACTGGAAAAACAGCAGTAAACCAATATAAGCTATTTGCATGTTGGACTTACTGCTTGCAAATACTGATGAACAAGGCTCCCCTTGGCTAAGTTAGAGGGCAAAGGCAATTTTCCTTCTTTTAACATCAGCCCTTTCTGTTCCCTACTCAGGCTGCCATTGCCTGGTCTCTCTATTTCTCATATCCCAAGTTTCCTTATTTTTTAATGACCAGAAAATTTTGGTCATGGCTTATTATCAAAGTGAATTCTCCCACAATTAGTTTTCTAGACAAACAAACACTGAAAAGATGTAAGTAATAATTTGCATTCCATTTCTCCACCTTCAGATGATTGACTAAGAAAAGAATGCAACCCTCTACTGTGTTTCTGCAAACACACAAAAGCATCCATCATCTAATGAGAGCACCCATCTCATTTAGATGCCTAAGCTTGAAGTGATCAATTACAAAAGGACTGTATCTGTACATGAATGCCAAATATTGGTGGAAGACATGTTGAGACATGTGGGCTAACAACATTTTGGAGAAGTTCATCTTTTCAACATTTACATAAGCTTTCCAGATTCCATAAAATCTGCATGGGGTTATGCTACCTTATTGAGGTATTGTAAATGATGAATAAGTGGCATGATATCCCATCCATCAGAAGACAGGAAATGGGGAAGGTGGGAATAGTTTTGTCAAGATATGAACTCCCCCTATTCTTCTGTTCACCATTTCACCACTCTTGGGCAGGACAACCCTGAAAAAAGAAAGCAGTTGCCCTTTACACGGTGCTTTCCTCATGAAAAACTGTCAAAGCCACTACTGGACCAGAGAACACTTTGTCATCTTTGAACCTGCAAATAAAGTCCATTTTGTACAATTTCAAAAGTATCACTTTTCAACTGTTACGGCTTTATAAGTTTTCTATGTCTGGACAGGGCTCAGACCAAAAGCAAAGCTGTCATGGTCAAGCACCACCTGAGTCAGAACTTCGAGCTGTATGACAGATTTTCTGTGTCATGCAATAGCTCTCTGCTCCCAGCTGCAAATTATACATAATAATGAAAATCTCTGTTGCTTACAGAGACTGTCCACAAAGCAGAACTGTCCAAAACATGGATAAAGACAGTCCCTGTGAGCAAGGCCAAGAATAGCAACATCAGTCTGGTCTACAAGGCACACACCTGAGCTACAAACCAAAATATCATCAAAAAAGAAACTTCATTGGTCACAAAGGGATAAAAGCATTTCCTTCCTGTTTGTAGAAAGTTTTCAGATATGCAACTTTAAAGTGCTGGATAAGAAAAAATCCTTCCTGATTTACATTTCCTGAAATAGATTTAATTAGTTGTGGAGTATCATAAAACGCCTAGGAAGTGGCCACTTGCTGGTATATTCACCTGGGAGCAATTTGAGGAACTGTTCTTCAGCCTTGTAGACATGTGAGATGAAAAAATAGACAGACCATTAGCCAACAATAAAATTAAAAACAAAAATAAAGTGACTGGAGAAAGCAATTATCACCTCCATTAAATTTTATCTGATTCATTATCAAGTGTGGCTGGACAAAGGGACAAAAATTGGTGTCCCAACACTTCCTTGGTGAGCTACTGTATTCAGGACAAAAGGAGAGGAAGTGTAGCCCCCTGCACAAAGGCTTAGGTAGGACTTTTGCATATTAAGTCACTCACTCCCAGGATCACAAAATGTTAACAGGGAGCTGGAGAAATAAAACTAGCAGTGATGAATAATTCACAGACAGCATCTGAATTTGGAGTCACTACTCAGACCTGAAGGGAGTAGCTGTTTTGCCTAAAGAAGAGCCATTGGGATTTCTAAATAAAGTCATAGTTTTAATAATGTGTTTGAAGCAGCCAGCAAGAGTCCTCTTCTGCTCTCCATGGGTAATCCTCTTGCAGGGCAGACCTCTGCTTCTGCTGACTCTCAGTAATTGCATGACTTGGTGAATGGTCACAATATCTTCCTGGATGCCACTGGACCAGGTATCCATGGCAAGGTTTTTCTGAACCTTCTCTCAGTTCCAGGTGGTGACTCCTGCACCTTAGGGACTTCCTTTCCTGGGCCATGGCACAGTCACTGTCCCCTATTAAAGTAACAGACTTATCAGGGCTACAGCTATTTTGCACAGAACAAGCTTTAAAATACTTTATTAAATTAACAAGAATGCACACCAGTAATTTTCTAGCTTATTCTCTAAGCTGTATCCAGGAATACTAGTAGATCATTGCTCTCCAAGTATGCTGTCAAATTAGGATCTCCAAACTAAGACAATAAAGTTTTTTTTAAATACTTGTCTGTGATCAAATATTTCCTATTTCTATTTTTCAGGCTTGCTCTGAAGAATAGATCATATTTAATATCCACCATATGGGAAACAGCCCACCAAACAAAATGCTACTTGGGATAATTTCATGGGTATTCAGAAGAACACAAAATTAATTAATTTTCCTTCTGGTTTTCAAAAAGTACCTAGACAGAAGGGAGGCTTTATGAGAGGCTAATTTTCTTTCTGTCCCAAAATATCATAGGAATAATTTTCTTGATGTATTTTGCTATTTCAGATTCTTGTCCTGATCAGAAATGAAAAAATTCAAAGGATGAACAAACGTGAAAGGTTAGCAAAACATATTTGAACCTCAAAAATGTTACATTTGCAGTTTTGGAGAAATCTAAATGTCATTTCATGCAAACAGATTTTCCCACAGCTCTCCTTAATTCTTAGAGAACATGATAACAAGGATACAGTCAAGAGATAAAACCAAGATTAATGAGACACAAGTGAGGCACTTAATAGTTGAATCTGTGGGTTGATATGCACAGGAAAATGATGAAATGGTCATGAAGCATGATTCAAGAGTGAACTTCACAAGAAAAAATATGTAAAAAATATCACAGTATCACAGGAAATATATTTGCATTTTAAGAGGAAAGAACTCAATAACCCAGCAGGGCATTTCCATTTCTAATTATTTGCTACTGCGATTCAGTGACTGTATTCTGGGTTTTGTGAAAATGCTTCTGCACGCTGCATGAAAGAGATCAAAAGTCATCCATTTTTATGCTAATGTAAGGGAGTTCAACCTCAATACAAGATCTGCCTTCACAGGCCCTTATAAAAATACAGCATCCAATTAAAAGCAGCCCAATACCTCTATTGACATGAAGCTCTACAGCAGCATGCACATTTGCAGAGTCCTACACCATCTTAGTCAATTCTTTTTAGATAATTCACTGCCCAAGTGACAAATTTCTCAGCTTTGTTTGCTGATAAACACAACCTGTATTTTCACATTTCCTCTCATCCAGGATCCTGGACCAGGAGTACAAAGCTAGGAAGTACCCCACACTACAAAATATAAGAAAGAGGATAAATTATTTTGAAGTATTTTTGACAATGAGTGTAAAACACTGAAAGACCTCAAGTCTTCCTTTTGCAAAATATGGACTATTTGTCCCATTTGTCTTAACATTTTCCTTGGAGAATAATATATTCTTTAAATGCTGTGATTTTTTTTCTTTAATGACAATGCTGAAGATTGTCTTTTCCCATTTTTGTCACTCTAAACCACCAATCATAATTCTAGATCATTTCTCTCAGAGGAAAGACATTTTATTCACACTGATAGCACTCTGATATGAGTGTTAGCTGATAATAAGCAAAATGGGAAATTATCAAGATGCCAATATTTTTCAACGATATTCCTGAGAACAGATGAGTCTAGGTTTTATAATAGTCTTCAAGTTACTTTAATATAAAGTTTCTTAGTTCCAATTTAAAAATAATTTATGAGAAACACAGTCTGTATCAGAAGGTGCTACATTTCCATGGCAACTTTGGAAGGTGACTTTTCATTACTTTCTGGGTGTATGATTCTTACTCTATGAGTAGGGTTTGTTTTTTTTTTTATTCTGGAAGATTCATTTGTTGAAGATTAATTAATAAGCTTCAAGCAGCCTGATTTTGCCCTACTCATCTGTCAGGTTAAGGACTTGACCCTATCTGACATCATGAATCAGAAAATGATATTAGGGCCTCTCATTGCACCTTCTAAATGAAACACATATACAGGTATCCAAAATTAGTTTCCTTTCTCAAAGCCAGAACCTTCTGGGACAGAAGGACAGTAGTACAATCCAAAGCACTAGACTTTAGAAGGAAATTTGAGACCGGACAGGTGGCAATAAAAGAGAAGAGACAGAAGAAAGTCAGATTGTTCTTTCCTCTAGGCTCTACTGACATAGTAAAGTTTTATTAGAAGTAGGATCCATCACATTGTTAAAAGGGTTCAAAACCTGGCTGCCTTTCTATGCTTTGTTTTGACAACCAAATGCAACAACAGGAGAAGGGAAGGAGGATGGCAGCATTGGACACTGGCTGCCATAAGGAGTTCAAGGTCTTGGGCAGAGATGACTGTGGCTTTTAATGTACATCATTTATGCTACAGTACATAAGAAAAGGATTTGATATATGAGTAAATACAAGACTAAATTTAGGGAAAAAATAGTATTATCAGAACAAAACAGGCCTCTGAAAGGTAGCTGCAGTCCTAAACTCCATGCTGTGCCATGGGGCATGCAAGTGACAGGCCCCTTGCCCAGGGAACAGGGTGGCATCCATCCTCGGGTCAACAGACAGCCCTGCTCATCCTCTCCATCCTGCCTCTGGGAGCTGGGGAAGAGGCACAGCCCCTGCCCCTTTGGGAATCCCACACAAAGACCACCCTGTAAGATGACTGTAGATGTGACTCACTCACATGCCTTCCAGGACTTCCTGGGAAGATCAACAGGGAAATATTTAATGAACCCTGTAGCTCTGACCAGATTTGGGGAACACATATTTTACTATGAAAACATGGAGCAATGAGCCTTGCAAAGAATGCAAATACAGTGCAAGACATTATATATGAAATGTTTGAGTCTCAAAAGGATACTCAGAGGAGTGTCACAGCTGTTAAACAGCCCTATGCCAAGTGCTCAGCACAACATTGCTCTGAGACACTGCACTCCTCAGAAGCCACCTGGGTGAAAGGCATCACCTGGGCATCCCTGGTGCTACTAAAGGCTTTATGGTAAAAATGAACCCATTAGGATGCCGTCTCTTGTCCTGACTTATTTCTAAATTGGGTTATTCAACTATAACCTAAGACATCAGCTGGATTATGTATTTATCCCTTCCCTCGATAGACTGGTACACCATTAAACAGCTGTTGGCTTTCCAGCAAAGCTGGCCATCATTCAGCCATGGATAAAATAATTATGTACAGCACTCCACTGTGTCTAGCCATCCCGAGACAGCTGCTCAAGTGGTAAAGAAACAGATTTCAGGGAATTTGCCCCTGGCCCCATTTCTGAGGTGTTGCATGACCATGACCAGCACTCTCCAGCACAAAGGGCTGTGTAGTAAGGACTCTTTTTAACTCACAGATGGGTGTGTGCAAAAGGGCCCATAATGAACTTCAGTCTGAGCTGGGGAATTTGGTGTGGTTTTATAATGCTGCTTTTTTAAATAATGTATCCAACTCCCCAGAGTTGCTGTAGGTAATTCTAATAGGTACTTAATGATTTTCTTCATTTTATTGTTTAGGCTTGAAGTATAATAATGTTACTGTGCTGCACGTGTTCTACAGATAAATCTTTTTCTATTATTTTCTGATTGTCTCTTGGATATTATGTACTTTTGCTTCAAATTCTTTCTCATTTGTAAGCTGCAGTTGAGAACAATTTATGAAGCACCATTTGAACCAAGAAGCATTTTTAATGAGTATATTTTGCAAAGGGCAGCAGCATCACGGATAACACTAATTAATAGCTGTATTTGATCTAGGGAGGAGGAAAAAGCAAATAGAAAGTCAGATATTGATTTGTCCAATGGTCTGCCTATTGTAGAACAGTAACCCTATGTGTTCTCCACAGTGTCCAATTTTCATTCCTTTTCGTAGCATATGCAAGTACATCTGAGCAGAAATAAGAATTGGGACATTCTCTTTCTGACAGCATACAGTAAGTAACATGTTTCTTTTGCCACTTGATCAGAAGCAATTTTAGTTTTAATACTGCTGAAAAACCTTTGATTGGTGAGATATATTTTAGTTTCTTGCCTATTTGTCCAATATCTACAAACTGAAAAAGCAAAATAATTACACTGGCCAGTTTAATTCTTAAAGAAGAAAACAAGCAAATATTGTTTAGTTCTTCAAAGCTTTCCCAGTTGTGTTCTTTGTTTCCTGCATTTGTCAAAAGCTCACAATTTTCTTTCTCTCCCTGATCCTTCAAGACCTTACTTAATGACTTAGTAAGTATGATCCTCATGAAAAATGAGGATGCATGGAGAGTAGACAAGGGCAGATTTCACAGTGAAGGGCAAACAAGCCCTGCCCAAAGGTCTGTACTTCCCACACTGCCACACAGAGCCTGTCATCTTGCAGCTAAATACCAGTTTGTTCCACATTAGCTCAGGATCATCCTCCAGTGTTGATACTGAATGCATTGATACCCTAACCCCTGAGCAACTCTTCTAGCACAGCCCACCAAATTTGCTGCTCTAACTGCAAGATGTACTAGGTCTTTTGTCTTGACACCTAAGTTGCTTCTCAGAGCTTTCTGAGAGTATCTTATACTCCCCCTGCCCCCTTCTTGCACTTGACATGAAACAGCCCCCTGTGTGACAGAACGTAACAAAAATTAAAATAGACTTCTTTAACAATACTGTAGATCTGTGACATAATGTAATATTGAACACAAAGATTACAGAGATGATTCTAAAATATGTCAAAAAAATTTAAAAATATAGGGGCTTTGACTATATCCATATCTCTTTTGTATTAAAAAAAAAACCTAGATGTGGAGAAACTGTTGGAGCCATTAGGACATTTTCAGGGCTGCAGTAAGTCCCTCCATCTGCAACCACCCTGAGGGACTACTGTCACACTGAGAAGTAACACAAATACAGCACATTTTACTATTGTGATTTTTCTGGAGGCTATTTTTTATATGTAGGACACCTGCTAAGGGAGAATGACAGGGAAATTCCCTCAGACCTCAGGGCAGAGTGATCCAGCAGTGCCAGATCGCTTCCTCCTTTTCCCCAGNAGAAAAGAAAAGAAAAGAAAAGAAAAGAAAAGAAAAGAAAAGAAAAGAAAAGAAAGCATTTCAGATGGCAAGGACAGAGCAGCTGCAGAGACAAAGAGAGAGAAGTGAGGATTTGGTTTGCCACAGGACCACAAACCATTTCATTGAGATAGCCTTGCTCCAGGTTTTTTCTACTTCAGGGATACTTCCTGATCAATAGAAGGGAATGCCTAACTGACTGCTTACCAGCCTTCTCTGCTTTGCAAACCAAATTAATAGCATTTCTCAGGTATGCACATTTTAATACCAGTATGTGTTTGGATTCCTTCCAGGTTTGACATTTACTGTGAATTTCCAGGATTTATGTTCTGGAATTTCCTTTGTTAAAGCAAAACAAGATTTACAGTTAGTCAAATACCACTCTACTAGATCAGGCATTGTTGTTGTTGTAACAACATGGTCCTCAAATGCAGAAATTTCATATGTGAGTCCATGATAGACCAGAATGTCTGATGGGACTTAAAAAAAACACTAATTGTTAGTTACATCAAGGGCCAAATCTCATTCAGCATACTGACAATAAACACATGGTGCAGCCTGATGAAATTTATTCTGGTGGCCAAAGCCTAAAATGCCATCCCAGAAGGTTCTCTCTGATAAACCCATAGTCAGGGAGAGGAGGCAGTCGCACCCCCAAAGTCACTTGCAAGTTCAGCAAGGCACAGACATCACCTGAGGTGCTGTATTCAGAGTGTGTTTCTGTGGCAGATATGCAATATATTCTTTGCTCTCCATGTCATTAGTTTCCAAGAATATTAGAGGTGTTTTGCTGGATGTTAACCCCCAGTTATTAAACCCAGAGATGCTGCCTGCTCTGCATGACACCACCACCACCACATAGATGATCTCAACTTTCAGGGACTTTGCCCACCCATCCCAACCACCTTGCAGAGTACTGGGTCCCTGCAGCAAATCAGAATTAAGGGGAGGCTCACTGGCTGGCTCATCCCCTACTTTGTGTCTGCACCCTGGACACTTAATTGTGTATTGAAAGAGCAAAATTGGGCAACTAGGCTCCAGCTGGCTCTGCATTATTTTAAATAGGTATAATGGAGGCAGAGGAAAACACATATTTAGCCAGAGCCGCACAGAAATGCAGTATTCTTTTTAAATATGCATAGACAATTTAAAAAGAAAAATACTGATTGCTTCAGGACTGCCTTTTGCTCTGATTAGAAACAGCTGAGCAAAGCCAAATGCTCAGCTGTTTCTGCAAAGAGATTAACACCTGTTGAAGATGGAATAAAAAACATATGTGACAGAGTTTAAGAGCAAATATCAAAAGATTATTATTGTAAAACTAACAGTAACACCAGTGACTGATCGCATCTCCACCCTGTCACGCTACATCATTCCTGGGAGGGAAAAAAGCACTTTAACACATCCACAGCACATAAGCAATATGTGCACATATTTTCAGCTCTTCATCCACAGCTGGAAGAATGGCTTCTTGACCCTGTTATCCAAAAAAAATTTACAGATGGTATCAGGTTGTAATGAAATAACATCTACCCAGGCATGCCATGAGACAGACAGCTGTATTACAGTGTGTGTTGTTATAGCTCATTCTAGTGTCCCGTTTGGGGTAGGAGGAGCATTCTGAGTTTTTTACAGGGCAACCCTTTCAGGTACATACAGACTCGGGAACAAGAAGTTGGAGAGCAATTCCATGGAAAGGGACCTGGTAGTCCTGGTCAATGGCAAGTTGAACCTGAGCCAGCAGTGCCCTGGCAGCCAGGAGGGCCAGTCCTGTCCTGGGGGGCATCAGGCACAGCATCACAGCTGGGCAAGGGAGGGGATTGTCCTGCTCTGCTCTGAGCTGGGGCAGCCTCACCTCCAGTGCTGGGGGCAGCTTTGGGTGACACAATGTAAGAAAGACATTAAGCAATTAGAGAGCATCCAGAGGACAACAGAGATGGTGAAGGACCCTGAGGGGAAGCTGTATGAGGAGCAGTTGAGGGCCCTTGGCTTGTTCAGCTTCGAGAAGAGGAAACTGAGGAGAGATCTCAGAGGAGAGATTGCACTTCCCTCACAATGGGAAGTAGAAGGGCAGACACTAATCTCTTCTCTGTGGTGACACAAGGGAATGGCCTGAAGCTGTGCCATGGGAGGTTTAGGATCTTCACCCAGAGGGTGTTTGGACACTGGAACAGGCTCCCCAGGGTGTGGTCACAGCACCAAGCCTGATAGAGTTGGGACAATACTCTCAGGCACATGGTGTGACTCTTGGGGTGTCCTGTGCAGACATAGGAGTTGGACTCGATGATCCTTGTGCGTCCCTTCCAACTCAAGATATTCCGTGATTCTGTGCATGATTTCCCACATTTCTATTCCCATGTTCTGCAGGCACAGCAGGCACATGTTGTACCTCCCTTTCTGTAGGCTGAAGGCAGCCTCCTGCCTCAGGGAGCAGAGCTTCCCCTCGACCCCACAATGCCAGCCTTGCCCCAAACAGCACTGGAAAAGAAGGCTTGGCACTGCCAGAGCTCCCCCACCACCCCAAAGTGCCCTCCCAAGGGCAGCAGAAAAGTACCAAGCCCTGTGTGCTGCTCAGCAAACTCACTGCATTTCTCTGAGGCTGATGCTGAAACTGAAATAAGTGACCTCACATTTTTGACCCCAAATCAGAGTTTCTTTCCTGAAGGCGGCCAGCTGCAGGAGCACTCCAGAGCACAGCGTGCTGCCCAGTTCATCAACAACGTGGAACTGTGCAAAGGAGGGGCTGCCAGGCTCACCCCAGGATGCAGGGCTGCCCACACTCCAGGAAGGGAAGCACTCCAGACAATGCTGGAGGTCACACTTGAGGCTCACTGAGAGCATGGCTCAGGAGTGCCCTGTGGTGCAGACATGCACCAGTGTGCACCACACCACAGCTCTGGGCATGGTCCTCATGTGCCCCAAGGCGAGGAGCCCGCAGCTGTGACCACTGGGGTGGTGCTGGGGACACAGCCTGGGGCTGCACTCACTGATGAGACCTCCACAACCTCGGGCATGTGAGCTGTCACTTACTCCCCTCACCAGTAAACATTGCACTTGTACCTGAGCCACATTTGGGTGTGTCCAAAGCTGCCTATGGTGGCAGGGAAGATGAGCCCAAGCCACCCAGGCTTCCCACCAGCAACTTCCCTCCAGCTGCTAGAAACTGCTGCCACCTCTAGTCATGCAAAACCCTGGCTGAGGCAAAGGCCACCCCTGGCTTTCCTCTCCCTGCAAACTGATGAACTGCAGCTTGCTTCTCTCCTGCAGATCTGTCACTCTCCAGGCTGGAAAAGCTGCTGAAATGGCCATGTCCAGTGCAAGTCCCTGCACAGGTTTCCCATTCCCAAAAGAGGCAATGGCTCAAAGATTTACACCGGCTAAAAGTTTTGAGGCATGTCTCCTGAAAGCCAATTTATTTTTATTCCAGAAGGTATTAATAATAGAAAAGCCTGGGCTCTGTTGGCTGATCTCTTTATTTTTTCTCTGGTCATTTATTGCAGCTCCATTTATTTCTTCCTCTGATTTCAATTTCTGTTCTTGTTTCATTTTGATTCTAGTTTCCTGGAATATTATGCACATAATTTAAGTACCAGTATTCAGAAAAAAAAATACTTGGGAGTAACCTGTGTAACCCAGAAGTTATGAAAGGATGCAAAGTGCAGAGAGCAGAAAATGAGAAAAAATACTGACATTTTTATTCTATTTTCTTTCAGTGTTGTATATGGAATGTTGTATATCTCATGGTATTAAAAAAAAAAGTAGATATAGGAAGTGTTCTGAAAATATACTTTGAAAGGATAAAGAAACTAGAAGACTATCCACAAGAAGACAGACTGCAAAGATTTAGAGAGAGAAATGAAAAAGATTATATGCAGTAGGTATATCTAATAATGGATTTTTAGAGAAAGTAATTCAATACATCCTTTTTCTATGCTAAAAAGGAAAAGATGCTACCCCTTTGGACTAGAATTTCTTTCAAGGCTTGGTGAAAGTCTATTCATTAATTTAAATTGTCAAAGTTTTACAAAGTCATTGGATAGCTTTTAAAGTAATTCAGAATAAACATCCACACATTATTCTTAGTGTGTTATTAAAGAATTGATTGCTTTACACAGTTAATCTTGAAATATCTTGCTTATACCTCCAGAACATCTAATATTATCAGCTTCGTTGTTCATAGCTGGACTAGGCTGACAAAGAATGGAGATGTTGGGATTTCTGTAACTGTACAGACTTCTCCAGGTCCAAGTTCACCTGTTTATTCTTAAACGCAGTAGTTTGTTACTTGGAGCACTTAGTTTAAAAATCATTTTGCATGTCAAATACTGCAAACTAAAAAAGTAGGGGAAAAAAAAGGCTACTGAAACTAAGACAAGGTTAATAAATCTTTTTAATGCTTGAATAGCTAACAAGGAAGGGCATGCAAGGACAGACTTAGTGATATAATCATTACCAAAAAAGGATTTTGTGTCACCTACTACAGAAGTGTAGAATTTAAAACATTTGAAATTATTGCCTGAACACGAATTTCCTTGGGCCAAAATACCATATTTCTGGTAATTGCTCATGCATTATCTGCAATCACAAATTATTTCATTCTGCCATTCACATGAAAATAATCCAAGGACTGTTGATGCAAGTTCGAACTTATTTTTTCTCTGGGCTGTCACTTTCAGGTGAATGTTGTAGTACAGTGTTTTTCACTGCCAGGTTCCCTCAACCATATGGGTCCGTCTGGCTATGGCACACAGACTCAGAAAAGAAGTAGAACCCTCTGTTTACAGCTTTTAATGGTTCCTGTACTCCCACAATTAGCACTGTTTATAACTGAAGGTAATTATTTACTTCTCACAACCCAGTTTTAAGGGTCCCCCATTTTAAGAATCATCAGATCTCACTGCTGGAAGAGGCAGTCATGGAGTTTTCCTGACTTATACCAAAAGTTACTGCATGAGAGAGAATTGCCACCTACGTTGATAAAACAGCGTTCTCCCTAAAACGAGTCTTCAGAGCATCGTTTCTGTACAAAACTTGCACAAAGTAATCAAAATGAAACTTCTGTTAATTGCCTGAGCTACCCGAAGTTCCCCAGTAATTTGACAAGCTGCAATTAGCTGCATATTTTCCAGAGGGACACTTTGAGAGGGGAAACAAGGCGGAGGGAATGAGGTGTCCTGTGGAAAAACAAGATTTCAATGACTTGCATTTTCTTGTATTTATGAATATAACCCTACAAATGTAGTTAGAGATTTTGTTACTTGCTTGTGACAAAAGCTTGTGTGTACTGTGATGGAGGCAGTCTTTAGACCCCTTTTGAAGCATTTTAGACCCATTTGAAGCGCGGCTGGGCAGGCAGCTCTGGCAGCAAGCTACCAAGCTCTGCAGCTGCCCAGGGAGGCAAAGGCTCAGCAATGCCTTGGCTGTGGGCTGCCACAGTCACTTTATCATCTGCTTCAAGCCAGGTTGGGCGTGTCCACGTGAACATCAGGAGCAGTTTTGGCAAGTGAGCAGATGTGGCTCCATTTTTTTCTCTTTAAAAACACACTTGAGTTATAAAGGCTGGAGCTGAAAAACATTGATCCTTTCTGACCATGCATGAAAAACAGCACAAGGCAGAAATTATTGAATCCACGTGTGAAATGGAAGAAATTGAGCCCACTTCTTTTGGTTATTACAGAAGTAGTCCACCAGGCAGAACACACCACAGACAGGGCTGTAGACTTCGTGGTAACCTGCCAGCCCATGTCCATGATGCAGAGAGAGGGGCTCTGGTAGAACAATCTTCTCACAGAGGGCTGTGGGTGTTCAGTACAAAGACAGCAATAGCTCCACATGCTCCTTTGAGTACAGCCCAGTGAAAATCCAGGATTTGTTCCCCATGCACTCAGGTGCCAAGGTAAGCATCTTGGGAAAGGAAGTCACATTTTTCTGAAAAATAGTTACAATCTCATTAGCAAGGGTTGGAGTTTTTCTTTGATTTTGTCTTTTTTTCCCCCATTTGTTCAAAGCAGAAATCAAATGGACAGGTTTAATAATTATAGGCAGTGAGCTTTGGCAAGCTCAGTATCTCTTTTTAAGTAGTGGCAGCTGAATATAGTAGGCAATTCCCAACCTCCTACCCCAGAGTGGGTAATCTCTGTCTTCCTTTGCTGTGTATTTCCTCAACTGCCAAGTACTAAACAAACATAGAAGGAATGCTGTCAGGTCACATTGAGACCTGAAAATTTAGAATTTCTACCTACCAGCATGAACAAGACTCTGCAGACAACAAAAACCTTTATTTTTACCTCTATATATAAAAAGAAAAAATTAGTTAACATGTAAGATAATTCAGTATTGCGGAGGTTCATCCGTGCACAGGTTCACTTGTGCAATTGAGTAAATTGCCAAAGAGAATTTAGGTCTCTCACTGATGCTAGAGGTGAGGGAATTGGGGGAGAGGGGGGAAGGATACAAAAAGGAAAAGTAAATTATGTTTTTTTAAATCCCTCCATGTTTCAACCTGGGGAGTTTGATTTAATGTGGTAGGTGTTCTTGGAAGTGAGCATTCCAGATTTCATGTGCTTTTTGAGCTTTAATTAAATAATTTGAAAAAGAATACCATATGTGCACAGACTTCTCAAGGGATAAGCATGTAAATTTCTACATTGATATTTGCAGACTGTTGAACTCATACCAGCATGGAAGGAGGCTTGGAGATTTTTCATTTCTTCCAAATAACTGCATGAGCAGCTAGGAAACAAAGTGGGCATCTAGTAATCTTTGTCACATTCTCCAAGGTTCAAGTTCCCCAACAAGGAAGCTACTGCATTACTGAGAAATTTTGCCAGAAAGAAAATACACCTTTATGAGTGTTTTTGTTCTCCCATGGCAATAATAAAAAAACATTAAAGCGCACATAATGCAGCAGTCAGTACCTATTCTAGCTGTGCAGTAAAAAGCAAAAGGAGCCCAGAAGAACAAAGGGAAGGAGTGAATAAGTGCTAACACAGGCACCAGGTGGAGTGGCACATCTGTACCCTGACTGACTCACTCACCTGGCTTGTTTGTATATACATCAACCCCGAGACAAACTCTGCTGTTATGTGCAGCTTTGATAATACATAATTAGTTGGTGATTTAGCAGCCGTCGGAAAAATTGGACAGTAATCATGGCAGGGCGAAAGAATGAAACACCACAAAAAGGAGCTGAATTAGCCCCTGCAGCCAGCAATTTTTTGAACTCTTTGGCTAGTTTGTCAGACTGTAACAAAAGAAGTGATTTTGGAAATAGGAGCAGCTGATAAAGTGGCAGCGCCGCTGATTGACATTCCTCTTCCAAACTAAAGAAATGCTTGTGAATCTGTAGTATAGAACTCTCTTAAGAAAATATTTTAAAACCTGGGTAACTACTGCAAGTATTGTTGGTGTGATCAGAAGGATGAGGTGAGCAACACCTACACAAATGGAGGTACAAGGAGGCAGGAGACAACCAGACCTGAGGTTTAATTCTGAGAGAAACTCACAGCTCTCTCATCAAAAACAAAGCTCATCTCTATGACTTCTATTGAATAAAAAGGCAAGCATTGAAAGTAACAAAAATCAGTCCAGTCCTCACTGCAGCCAGTGTGGAACAGGCCACTAGCACAAACTGATGTGAATACCTGCTGAATTCTGCTATTAAAAAGACAGGAAATATTTTCTGTTAGGAAGAAAGCACTGGAATTAGCCTTTGCATTCATTAGAGGTACATATTACAGGGATTATGCATTTATTAAAATATGTAACATAATTGCAGTTTTAGGAAAATGCTCTGAGGGCTTACAATATGATCCCATTTTTTTAGTTTGTGATCTCTGGGATCACAGACTGGGAAGAGAGCTTTTACCCAGTCACTTTATCATGGATCTCAGCTGCCTCTCTCTGCCACAGAGGAAATTCATTCCAAAAAAGCTAACCTGAAAGCTCCAATTTAACTTGCTGTCCTGTATTTATGCTTAGTATAAAGTTCCCTTAAGTTCCCTTATAGAAAACTATTTTTGAACAAACATTTTATACACAACTGCAATTTCCTTTGCAAAACTTGGTGCAAGAGAAATAACAGCATCGTGTTTGTAACCTTAAGACTCAATATGGGCACAGTTTTGTGTTTTGCTTTGGGGATTTTTTCAGCTAAGCTCTACAAAGCAATAGACCAACTCAAGTTTTATTAAAATATAAAAATAATGTTCTGGAGTTGGAGGCAATACTAAACTTCCAATTATCTCAGATATTATCTCAGAATTTTGCCCTCAAAACAATTCCAGATTGTGGGATCTCTAAGTTGGAGATAGTTTTATATTTAACATTTTTTAATATTCGAGTGCATTCTAAGTCAAATTCAATAGTAAACTCAGCTAAAGAGCTTCAATGTGGAAGCTAAATTTTGATAAAATGTATCATAATCTAAAAATCTCTCAAGGCAGGCTTCTCTTCTACTGGCTGACTTTAATTTTGAGTTTTCACTTAAATAAAGAAATAAAGAAAACTTTACACTTTCCTAACTCTGAAGGAACTTTATTAGAATGAAAATTATTGACCCTAAGTTTATTCTCCTTCAGCTACTCTTGCTTGGCCACAAATTCTCCTTACACTTTTTCAGTCACTCTCCTCTCTGGTGGTCTACACAGTTTTGAAAAAAAAAATACACACATATATATATCCAATGGAGGGGGGGGGGGAGGAAAAAAAAAGTTAAAATCTAAGCATTACTTTTACTCTTAATAAAATGGGAAATACACAATGCCTAAATCTCAAATATTAAATAAGTTGTTTGTATGAGATAAATTGCTATAGTCACCCCTGTTGCACAGACGAGATCCATGAGTCGATGGTGTAATAGGTTGTTCAAAGGAAGAAGTAAGTGTGTGTGCAGTCATGCTGGCTAGAAGGGTGAGAATTTGAGCTGCACAATTTCTTCCACAGTGCTGACACAATGTTGTCTACCATACCAAATAAAAATGGAAAAAAAATCAGAACTTTGCATTTGAAAATTTGGCACACATGCTGTCAAAGCAGTAGGTTTCAGGCAGGAACCATACTGCCTTTTTGGTCACATGTTGGTCCTTCGGCATTTTTACATCTAGCAGTGACTCTGGCAATAAAAACAAGAGAATTGAGAATGATAATAAATTCAGAAATGGTACTGTGAAAATATGAGATTAAAATACCATTTTGAAAAAAATAGCTTATATGCAGATTGCATATAAAATGTAAGATTTTATGGTGAATTTCATATTGATAAATATTGTTGTATAAAGCATATGAAGACAAAGATTCCTGCTGAGAAACTGTCTGGCTCATTTCGAAGACATAAAGCAAGAACTTCTAAAATGTAGCTGAAGTGACGAGACACACATTACATTTTTATTCCCTAATTTTGCTGAAAGACAGTATTGACACCACTTGTTGCCAAGTTATTCTGGAGCTTATTTTTCCCAAACAGCTACTTTTAAAAAACTCTTTTGGATGCTGAGAGCACTACATAGAATAATGGCACAGTGCAGTCTTGAAACCCCTGCCTCACCAAAGATAATGGCAGTTCCTTCAAAAGCAGTCAGCTGTGCTCCTGCTATTTAGTGATACGTATCTGCATGATCCATTTGAGTCTATTAAGGTATCCTTTTCTGTGGCTTTGAAATCACAATATTCTTGTGATTTTAAAAGGTTTTTTTCAAATTATACTTGATGTGTAAGAGTGCATTTGAGTCCTGTTATACCAAATTGCAAAGCTCACCCTTGGAAGAAATTATTACAAATCTGATTGAGGGACATCTGAAAATTCAAACATGCTTTGACTTCGGGACAGAAGCTTGTATTGCTGGAAAAGGACTGAAATTTAAGATCTTCTAAAAACTCTGACTTTTTGGAATTATGGCACCAGCCAGCAGCATCAGCATTTCATGGGTCTTTTCCAAAAGCAGGAAACTCCTGATTTTACAGAGAACCACAGAACCACTAGATTGGAAGAGACCTTCAAGATCATCAAGTCTAACCCATGCCCTAACACCTCAACTAGACTATTTCAAATTGGAGTGTGACCACTTCCATTTCCCTCTTCAACTGTAGTTCTCACTATTCTTCTGCAAGTGTAAAGGAGTAAGAGAGTTCAAGAGGCAGTTACACTCATTTGTCTTAGTCTCTACTTTTTCTTTATTTTGTTAGGTAGAAGACACCCAGATCATTTATACTCTTCAGTTTCTTAGTGCTAAAATGTAACTTCATATTTCCAGATGTGCACAAATTTCTCTGAAAAAGAGGTAGGAAGGAAAGTTCCTGAAGCTTAGAAGTTATATATAACATTGCATAAAATTGCTCTTTAATGTATTTTCTGGGGCTTCTGTTTGATCCTGAAAGACCTGAAATTGTCATCTGCAATTTCTGGTAAATAACTTTTGACAAACTTCTGCTTGTCAGGAGTGTCCTTTTCTGAGACTGTGCTACATATGACGGCACTTGGGAGGCAGGGTAGGATTTATCCATTACTGAGGAATAGGATTTGAAGAAGGAAGCTAGATAATTGGCTCTGAAATGGTGGTTTCACCATAAAATAACCCAGCTCAGTGCTACATTTCTGTCTGGCTCTGGGAAAATGTGCTTTTTGAAATTCCAGGATAAATAGACACGTGCTTGCATAGAGAGTTGGAGTTCATAAACACTGTGAGTTTTCATCAAGTTGGCAATTTGGTTCCATTCTGATCCAGTGCCGCAGTTAATTTGTTGACTTGATTTTGATTTGATGCCTGTAATGCTCCACTTTTACTTTCGTGGAATATTAATGCTAGATTGGCTTTGATTTCATGGTTCTATTTTACTTCAAGTTTCTTAACAAAATATATTGAACTGATCCTTCAAATGGGATTTTCAAAAGTGCCTAATCTGCACAATTTTTTCAGTATGCAGCATCACTGCAGAGTCTTATGAGCTAGCCAACCCAAAATACCAGCTAGCTCTCAGTGCAGCAAGGAGTTTGCTCAGTAAGCATAACAAAAGCCTCATCCAATGCAGTAGGTATTGGGTGAGGAGGGGAAAAGCTCTGTTTCCTTTTGACTAATTTTTATTATTTTTGAGAGTAATCTTTTTCAACAATGTCTAAGACAGAACTTCCATGCTTGTATACCATGAGCCACCCAAGGATGCCTCTGGACAGAGAAAAAAGGTATTTGCACACCCAGATGTAGCTGTCTGAAGTGTCCAGCTCGAGCCCACGTGCACTGCATGAGGAGACAGAAGACTGTGCTCGCACTCACCACTGGCAAGAACTTATTTCTTCCACCTGTCAGAGACCAGACCTCCAAGTTATATGCCTAACACTGGGTAGAGCAAACAGTCCACAGAGCATGCACAAATGCAAATGCAGTTTCTGCGTTCAGCCAAGGGGCTTCTGATAGGAGGCAGGGATGGCTGAATTGTGAAGAAAACCCTTCATGGAATGTTTTGTGCCATTTCTTTGCTCCACAGTCAAGAATATGGAAGAGTGATTCAGATCTGCATACACAGCTCCCTAAATTCACCTATAACACTGGTCACACTGAGTATACTCACCGTGCCGGCGGTGACTGAGTCGACAGAAGGACTGCAAGTTCCAAAATCTTCACCTTGTGCCTGAGCTGCAAGGCAGACTTGTCTACATTTCTGCACCTCATTTGCAAGCACCCCACAGCTAAAATGAGGCTAATTCACAGCTCTCAACACCCTCATGCACTCCTGTCTTGATTTGGTATTTTAAAAGATTGAGAAATGTAAATGTTCGTGACCTTAAAACTGTATCATCTTTTCAGTCCAGTTGCTCTTTGTCTTTCTTCAGGCTCTAAATTAGAGATTGGTTTCTACTGTATTATGCTGAAAAGCTGAGTTAGGGCTGCCACACATCACTTTCTTATCAGTCAGTTTTAATCTGTACTTGTTATTCATCCTCCTCAGCTCAGACCAAGCACCCACTTCTCTGAGCAACAATTACAGAACCACAGAATCATGGAATGGGCAAGGATGGAAGGGACCACAGCGGGTCATCTGGAACAACTTCTTTCTTCAAGCAGGGTCATCCTAGAGCACATGGCATGGGATTGTGTCCAGATGGCTCTTGAGTATCTCCAGTGAGGGAGATTCCACAGCCTCTCTGGGAAATCTGTTCCAGTGCTCAGTCACCCACACAGTAAAGAAGTTCTTCCTCATGTTCAGGTGGAGCTTCCTGTGCATCAGTTTCTGCCACTGCCTCCTGTCCTATTGCTTGGCACCCCTGAGCACAGCCTGGCTCCATCCTCCTGGCACCTCCCTGCACATACTCACAGACACTGCTGAGCTCCCCTCTCAGTGCCTCCTCTCAAGGCTGAACAGCCCCAGCTCCCCCAGCCTTTCCTTTTTAACAGAGATGCTCCAGTGCCTCAATCGTCTTTGTTACCCTCCACTGGAGCCACTCCAGCAGCTCCATGTCTCTCTTGTCCTGAGGGGCCCAGAACTGGACTCAGCATTCCAGATGTGCCTCACCAGGGCTGGGCAGAGAGGCAGGATCACCTCCCTTGAGGTGGTGACATTCTTATGCTGGCATATTGTCTCTGTAAATTAACCCAATAATCTCTGTGGGAAATAAAATTCACCTGGTAGACAGAAATCATAGGGGTTAACTGATGGAGTTCATTGTAGGAAATACTTTCCCATCTCCTTTGCAAATTTGAATTTGATATGTTCAACTTCACTTTCTCCAAGAGCCCATCTTCCTCTGCCTTCCTCTCAACATTTATCCCCACTCAATTCCCAGGCCTTTTTGCTGCACCCCCCTTCCCAGGCTGCTTCCCCTCCCTCTCCAAGAGAATACTCTTTCCCAGGTATTTGCTATATGCATGGCCCCATCAGTCAGTGCTGCACCTCTCATAACTTTGTATTTTTCAGCTTCCACAGCCAAATGATTAGGTGAGAATCTTGGCTTATGGTTTTAAGTAAGTTTCCTAGACCTCATAGTAGCAAAGAGAAACTTAAAAACATGACTCAAGTGCACCCTAAAGGCTAAGAAACCTGAAGGTAATAAACCACACCCTAAACTTATTTTATTTTTAAAATCTGAGTTTTAAGCTTTTAACCAATCTCAGGCCTTTCTCGGGCTTTTCTTGTGATTTGTGAACATCTGGGATTGGCAGTGCTACAATCTGAGCAAGCAGGTTGGAAAATATATTCCTGCAATCCAGCTGCTCCCTAGGGTCCACTTCCCACTGGTCCCTGGAGACTGCATCTCCTGAAATGACCTTCTTCTGAGATGCACGAGGGACTCCCCAGGGTCACATAAGGAACCACTGCATCACCTGAGCTTCTGCTTCCCCACTGCTTTCTTTGGAAAAGTTAATGACCACGGTGTTTTTTTGAACTACCGTGGGAGACTAGTGTTCTTCAGGCGAGCACAGATATCTGGAAGCAGGAAAAAGGGGTGTGATCAAATCCACGTGTTTTCTGTTCCCAGAGGAGTATGCATGCAGCCTTCACCAGCAAAATCCTCTTCATTTGCTTCTCTTCTGCAAAAGAATGATTGCAGGCACTCCTTCAGCTTGGTAAACATGCATAACCAGAGGTTGGATTTTTCCAAGTAATAAGCTTTTGTTTCTTTTGTTGCAATTTCCAAACATAGCAGGCACAGAATAAAGGTTTGTATAAGATTTTCCCATCAAAGATTATTGATTTCCTGCCTAACAAACATGGCATTTCGCTCCAGCTGCTTACTCTGTTTTTCCTCTGTATCTTATCCTGCTTTCAGATCCCCTGTCATGCTAGGCAGAAAAGCCTGCCTCCATTATTTAATCTCTAGCCTCAATAAGTGCTTACATTTTAAAGTTAAATTGATTTTTCCCTCTGTTCTGTGAACACTGTCACTTGGTCTTCTAGCCACAGCAGTCCACCCACAACAGCCAACAGAATTTGCAAAGTATAAAGTATATATTTTATAAGAAGCCTGAAGAATGCTGAATTTTAATGAAACAAGGCCAATGTAATAAAAAGCACTGAAATTCAGTGCCGATGGTGCTAACGTCACTGTTAGACTTAGCCCTGCTGCGATGGGAACTGCAGGGATTACTAAGTGTGTCTTCCTTCTCAATAGCTCAATTGATGGTTTCAGTAGTGATGCACAAGTTGCTGCCACGTGCTAGATAAAAATAACTAAATACAGTATGTTCACAACAGTGCTGATCAATGTGGGTTATGACAAAGAGTTTTAAAGGGAAAACTCATTTCCCATATTTGGTCTACTAAGGGTTAGCTGATTCATGAAACTTACCTCAAATAGAAAATAACTTTTTATTCATTTGTGCCACAGTCTTACTGGTCATGATCCATTACTGGAGGGCAAAAGCAAATAGTTGATTTATTATTAATTATTAGTATAAATATACCAGAAAAATACCAGAAAAACCGATTCCCTGATATTTCAAGATTGGGGTTGTATCTTAAAGTCACTGAGGTCTATGGCTTTTGTTGTTGTTGGGTGAACAAACAAATTAGTGGAAAACCTGAGCAGGCTCCATTGACAGAAACCCAGACTGGATCGAGTCACAGAAGACAGAAGAAGAGTTGGGGCATCTCGTCTTAAAAAAATCTAATTTCTTGATGCCCAGACAGAAAGGTTGCATTAAACAAAATCAGACACAAAAGCATAGCAATTAAAATTTGCAGATCCTCTGCCTACCAAGGAAATGTCTAAAGTGTGCCATACACAAAGTGCATTAAGTAATAAATGAAAGCCTTGATCATGCTACTGACCTTGAGAAAAATATGCTTTCTGTCACTGAAAAAAAATCAAACTCTTGTGAAAATGAGCTGCCCCTTCCTTCTGCATATGAGCTACAGTGACCTCCTCTAACTTCACTAGATATAAGTGGGGATATCAGGAAATCACTTTATTACTCTGGCTGCTGAGAAAAGCTTCAGGAGTAGCAACACGAAGGCATTAAAAGCTCCTTGAAATGGAAGCAGACAGCAGACAGGGAGGGATAGGCTGGGAAGGAAAGTAAAGAGAGAAATGAGACTGCAGCCTGCTCTGGTTGCTGCTTGATCTGTGAAAATCACAGAGCCTTTTCTTAATATATGCTTCTAGGCTAGGATTGAAACACTCAATAAAAATATACCTGGAGCTAACAGACAATTAGCTTTTATTGCTACTGCTTTTTGTCTGTCAGAACTTCTTAGATTAACTGCTTTGGTTTTATTTCAGTATTTGAACAAATGGTGCTATTACAAGCTTCTCCTCAGAACCAGTGAGGTGGTCTGTTTTGGTATCTAAGAGTATATTATACACCACAGACTATCCTCTAAGCCCTAAAAAAATAAAAAACCCTTGTAGTTTGTTAGATAATATATTAAGTGGAAACTGAAAATTTTGGAAGCAAAACACCTCTGGCAAAACATGACTTCTGCAAGTGGCATTGTTCAACTTCATGAGGAGTTGGGTTTCCCACACAGTGAGCTTCCAACTAATTGAAATCAGTGCAAAAAATGCACCCTGGGAGTTCTTACAAACTTTGCAGGAATGCAAACCAGTGGATGCCATTATGCTGGTGAACTTGCATTCTAAAAGGTTAAGATAAACATACTCCTCTTCTGCTGATCTTTGCTCCTTCCCCCAGAGCACTACTCTCACCTGGTGAAGAAGCAGAGCAGCATCATTTTTCTGCTGACTGGCACCAGACACTGCTGTCCTGCAGGGATGAAAGGGACCAAAGGGAACTGGATCTCTAGAGAGCACTGCCAGCTTTCCCAAAGTCTGAGAGTGGCAACATATGCTTACGTTTTCTCTTTTTTAGCTTGTAACTCTTATTCTTGCAATGCCAAGACAAAGAGGAAGGTGTGAGCTCTCTCTTGCTTAAGCTGAAATGCAATAGCCATTTTTGCTCTCCCAGCTCCCTGCTAGCTGTGCTCTTTTTTTTGTTCAGAAGGCTGCCTTAGAGGAAAGCCAGGTAGTGCCTACATTTACGTGCCAAGGCTGTGATATTGGCAAGATCAAGGCCAAAACTGTGCCCATTTTTTCCCCTGGTAGAAGCTGATTCACTGGGAGCTCTGTTATGTGCTGTGTCTGCTGTGCCATACATTGTGAAGTAAAGCCAACAGCCTGGCAAGGGATCAGTATTGAACAGAGAGATGATGCAAATCACTGGGGAACTGAAATGACTCACTGGCTTTGCATTCAGCTCCACACCTACAGCTTTGTGGTTATTACATTAAAAATAAATTAAAGCACTTTATATTATCTGCTTTATAAGGTAATATTAGTGACAGCTACCAGGGCGCTGTGCTTCTGTAAAACTCACACTTTACAAATATTAAATTACACAACTATTTATAAACACAGCAGTTTTATAAAACAATAGAGATATGGCAAATGCAACTAAACCCATGCACTTAAGTCCAAAAATAGATAAATAGTGAATGAAGATGTCATCCTGTCATGAAAAATGAGTGACAGATTAATACATTTTTCCACGCATTTCAATATATTTATCATAAACCTTCACTGAGCACTTCTAATTATGATATATTTGCATAGGATCCCCTTTTTCTTCTAATTGAGTTTTAGCAAGTGCTTGCTTTCCCAAAAGAAAAGTAAAGATGGACCAGTGGTCCACTGGGTGAAATTCATAACAACCACAGTTCTAATGCCGCTGTGTGATGAACTTGGTCTTCATCTTTAATATCATTGTGATTAAAGCATAACTATAAATGAAAACAAGTGAATTCCTAACACTTAAGTTGTCAGCAGGGTATTTTCTTCTACTTACATCCCTAGCAGCAAAATATCACCCATAACTCTGACTTGGAGTTGTTCTTAATTTGTTGGATTGGTCTATTCTAGGGTCTTGGGTTTGTTTTGTTTGTTGTTTTTAAGATTTTCAACCTGTTTGTTTTTACTTTGACCTCCACTTAAAATAGCAATAACCCTTTGTTCTTCCTTTTTCCAGAGTAGCTGAAGCTATTTTTTTCCAATTATTCTTTCCATGTTCTTTGCTTTGCATTACTCAGGGATATTTTTAAGCTTCCACTCTACCATGCTTTAGTTCCTCCAAGTTCCTCAGTCATCTCTCATCCAAGCTAACCCCGATCATGTTGCTTACTGCATATTTTTCTTCTCAGTGTTCACCTACTTTTAAAGAAAAATATACATTTAAAGACACGTATGCAGAGAGGGAGCCAGAGGCACTTCAGTATTAACCTATGCCCTTACTAAGATTTAACCATTTAATCCCACTTTAGTGAGGTTTTCTTGGTTTTCAGTCAAGATGGTGCAGGACTTCAGCTCTTCTTCCATGAAAACCTATTATCCTCAGTCATTATGAGAGATGAAGAATTTTCTGAAAGGAAAATCCAACTTAAATGCTATCCTGTTCTTTACTAGATTTCTGTTAACTTATTCAAGGTGTTAATTTTTTTTAATACAAAAGTTATGATTTATTGCATGAAACGCAATATAGATTAAAAATATCTGAATATTATTTCAGTGTCTCCATGTGTCAGCACCCTGATCTTATAACATCCTTTACTTTTGTTCCTTATAAAGAATAGGCTTCAGAAAAATATGTCTGCTATTAATTCACATGGTAAAGATTGAGATTAATCTTTCACCATACTGCAGTACTTATTCTCCTTAACTACAGCTCAGCAAACTTACAGGTTTTCAGGCAGGTTTTCTGATTTCACTTTATTGAAGACTTAAGCTTTATTTGGTCTTCTTTATCTCTGGTTATTTGTGTTTCCCAGGTTTCCCACATTTCTGAAGTCTTATATTTTTGTCCTCTATTTCATTCTGTTGAGTGAAACTATAATATTTTAAGAATTCCTGGTTGTTTAGGAAAAACCACTGTGTCTGGGGTGTTTGCTCTTACCATCTTGCTTTTTGTTTTACCTATTTCTGTCAAGAAACGATTCCAGGTGGCCTTCACACTGGTTTCTAATAATTTTCACATTTTAAAGTACTTTTATCTGTAGGAATTTTTTTACCAGATTTCTTATTACTCAAAATACTTTTCTTTAAAGCTAAGTGTTAGGGTGATAATTAATTTCTATTAACTTATTTCTTTGGAATACAGAGCTTTTAATGCAAGTGTCTAAAATTAGGTTGGAAAATAATTTGATTTTTCTAAAGCACTGAGCTCTCTGAAAGGAAATGAAACTGCTCAGCATTTTTAAATCTTTATATTTTGAAGTAAAACTTTGCATACCACTTATTTTTGAAGTCCTGAACCACATCATTTCAGAGAAGGAAAACAAACTTTACATGGCCTTTCAGATGTCCAAAACAAGCAAATAACATCCACTAAAACCAGGTCTGCAGCAGCATTTTAGAAATTTTAGAGAAAGCTTACCTGGCCTGTATATGCTTTAGGGCCAGCTCATAAGCAAAAACTTTATGAGCAGAAATCTGAGGACACAATGTGTTAAAGATAACAGAGCAATTTAAATCTCTTCCTCTGGAAATATTATTAATTATCAACATTTTTACAACACTGCCATCAACAGAACATACCCAAAGCCCCTAGAAATGATTTAGTGACCTCAGCCTTTCTTTCCTACACGCCTGTACAGATTGACATACTTTCCACAGAAGCACTTGACTTCAGTTAATGAAGTTATCACTCAGTAAAAGGGAAATACTTGAACAAAGCTTCTGGTTTTGTCATTTCGCTACTTTTCCAGAATCTCCTATGAATAAGACTGTTGCAAGAAGAGCATTTGAAAAGCAGTTGTAAAAAGTATCATTCTGCCACACCAAATAAGTTAGTCTGGAGCCCTCCCCGGCTTTCTTCTTCAGTTTTATTGTCAGTAGCTATGCCAAAAATCATAAGGCATACAAAAAAAAGGTCGAAGTGAAACAGTATTTTGGGATTTGTTTTTAAAATAACCAAAGTCAAAGTATTTTTTTTTTAAGTAGATTAAACGTTCAGTTCAATAGGAATCCCTGAAGTGATTTCTGAGTCACTTCAACCTAGCTGTCATTTTTCCACAAGTTTCACAAGCCAGCAGACTTCTTGATACTTAAAAACTTTTAGTTGTTCAAGAAATTCTAGAGCAAGCCAAAGAAAAATATCTTAGGAAGCTGCTTCAGGATTTCACACAACTTAATCCAAGTCATTCTTCTAAAGTCCCTTCCCTTAATAAATCACTTGGTTAATTGTGGCTCTGCTGTCAAAGATAAGTGCTGTCATGCATAGGTACTAAAGCTGTAGTTTCCCTCTGTTATTCCAAGTAACAGATTAGATAGCAATCTAATGTGAGCTATTTCTAACATAGGAAAAAGAGTATTAATTTTAATTCAACAATAGCACATTCATGTTCATCATTATTATTACCAGTTCAATGGCCTTCTTCCCCAAGAGGCTCTTATCTTCTTGAGACAATTATCTTCTGCTGCTAAAGAGATTAAATATGTGGTGAGATGTCACGTTTGAAAACGATATCAAAAGCAGTTAGGATATTTGGATTTTTGGATATTTGGATTTTTTAATAATTGTTCAAATGCCAGAAAGTGTTTCCTAACACTTTCCATAAAAATCTTCCAGGTAGGTACTGAATACACAGTTGGGAACAAGTTCTCAGGGGGGGTAAATTTTATGTCTTCATCTAGTCATAACTGATTTATTCCCTCGGATGTAGCCGCCCTGCTAAATAACCATTTCTTGGTTCCTTAGTAACTACCCGAAGTAGCAAATGATGGCTACTGCAGAAGCAGTCCTCACTCACAACAGTGAGCAACATGACAAATGGAATTACGTGGATTGACTAACACTGAAGAAAACACAAAATGGAAATTCCTACCAGAGAAGTGCTTGAAGACACGTTGTCAATAATTTTCTCAGTCATTAAAAGAGCAGTGCATTCAGTGCTGGCAAATCTTTAGAGAAGAGATGTAAAGTTTTTCTCAAAAGATCTCACCCAGGCTCTCCTCTGAAGACCCCACCTGGGCTCAATAAGCATGTAATTTACTGTCTTGAGTTTCTTGAGCCTATTTATATATAACCCCATCTTCCTGTGTGTCAAACCACAATAAGACCTTCACCAACATCCCAAGTCTATCTCCACAATAGTCAGAACTGGTAGTAGTATCTTCTTCAGAAAGAAAACTCAAACCCACAGGGAGTGACTTGCTAAGAGCAGATGTGGCATGTTCCACAGGGGGCATGTCACATGAGTTTTTTGCCCTGCAGTCCCTAATAGACTTGCTGGTTTGTCAATACTTTTCCAGCAGCAGACTTAATGCAAAGTAGATAATTTCATCTTAATTCTAATAAGAATTTAGGAGAGCTAGATATTGAAAAGATGAGATCTGGCATCAAAAGTCACCTAAAATAACCAGTATTATAAAGCTGCCTCACATTTGTAATTTCAAAAATAAAATTCCCACCAGCTGGGAAGTTAAAATACAAGACAAAGGAGGTGAAGGTAGACAAGAACTAAAAATCTTTTCTTTCTTTGTTTTTAGTCGATTTGCATCACAGATAGCAAATCATTTTCTCTTAGGTCAAACAGTTCCAGGTATACAAGTCGCTGAGCAACGCAGCATCACCTCACAAAGAGCGAGCCTCACATTCAGTGAACATGCCCTTCAGATTCTAATGAGTTTAAATAGAACTGTATCCATAAATTAAAGTGGTTTGGGTTTATTCGTCACGAATATTTCAAGTGTGGGTTGCCCATCACCTTGTGTCTTCCGTACTTAAAAATAAAGCATTTCCCAGATACATTTCCCATCACCGCTTTATGGGAAATTGAGGTAAAACAGGAATGCCCTGTGGCAGAGGTAGGGCAGTGGACTTAGGGCCAGCCCAGGCTGCTCTTGCACAGGGGCGGGTACCCGGACAGGCCGAGCTGGGGCGCAGCGCTCCGCTCCTTGGCGCCCATGGCAGGCGCGCCGAGCCGGGGCGCGGCTCCCCGGCCGCGGGGCTCAGCCGCAGCCCGCTGCCAGCACTAGAGGGCACTCCGGCATCGGGAAGAGCCGCGCCGCGGGCCCCGGGGCCGTGGACGGGCTGGGCCCCTCCGCGGAACGCCCAGCGGGACACCCGGGGCGTGGGGACAGCAGCGCTCTGTGCTCAGCCCACCGAACGGGAGATGTGGTGCTGCCGGAGAGGAGCCGGGCAGGGATGCTGCAGCCCGGCCAGCACAGATAAGCAATACTCACCTCGGGCGTGGAGCGCAGAGCTTGGGAAGCAGCACCTGGCTCTTCCCAAAGGCATGGTCAGCGCAGCACTTCTCAGTCACCGTGCTGGGTTTCTTTCCTCGAGGGGTAGTAAGTATTCCTTTGGCTCTGTCTTCAAAAGCCCGGCTGTAAAGAAGCTCATGAGGATGGCGACTACTCGCACGTCTTGCAGAAAACGCCATGCCTTTGTGAATGGACGTCTCCACCTCCTCCCCAGAAAACGCCATGCCTTTGTGCATGGACATCTCCACCTCCTCCCCAGAAAACGCCATGCCTTTGTGAATGAACATCTCCACCTCCTCCCCAGAAAACGCCATGCCTTTTTGCATGGGCATCTCCACCTCCTCCCCAGCAGGGCAGGGAGAGCGGCACATTTCCAGATGTCTGCTTTTCCTCAGGTGCTAATGAGAAAGCCGTGTAGGAAGTGTGCAGCTACTGGGCTAAAATATGAAGGAGGAGAGAGGGCTCCTAGACCAGACAGTCACTTTCCAGAAGGGAGAAGAAAACCCTAGCTGAGCTCCAAAACACTGCCCATGGGTAGAATGTGAGAGGAGCCCGTTCCTAGTAAGCTGCACTATCCTTTTTGTGATGGGAGACTTAAACTGACCTTAAACCATCTCCAGCTGTGCTTTAGGAAGTCTTAGCTTTTTAGCTCTTTTAGCCTTAGTCTCAATGATGTTAATTCTAAAATATTCCCTTCGTGACTAATTCATATTTTTCCTTTATATTTAATCTAATTTGCTTCAGGCTAGTCCCTTTAGTTTTTGGCCTGTTGACAAACAAAAATGACTAGTCTCTGTACTACTGTTCCTTCTCTCTGTGGATCTACGGACACTTATTATCTCTTTCAGATATTTTTTGTTTCTTCAACAACTCAGAGCATATAAACATCTGCTAGTCTCCTTCCTAGTTAAGAGAGAAGATTCCAGGTGTTCAGAGATGACTGAAGGAGACATCAGCAAGTTTTTGGTAAATGCTACATTCCCCATGCATCGATCTAGATGAAATTCTTTTGTGTCTAAGTGCCTTTAATTACCACCTGTAGGCTCTTATTACCAAAATACTTCTCCCTTGAGTGTTTTCCTCCTTGATCTTCTGGGTAATATATCAGGATATCTTCTTCACTGCTTCTGTTGGCTTTAGTTTAACAGTTATTACATACTCCATTAATATTTTAGGTAACACATATTATAAACCTAATGCTTGATACGACACTTTCAAATGACAATAGGTTTGGTTTTGATCCTGGACTATAATATTCCACAGATCCGCTACAGACAGTTCCTCAGTTATTGGTATATAGACATTTGCTCAACAAAAACTGGCATGCTACGGCCACCAGGTTTCCATTGCCTAAGTAGACAATATCTCTTTCTCATCCTAGAGCAAGGTTTGTATTCTTTTCTTATATTTAGAAAATAATCTGAAAATTCAGACTGCGAAAAAGATGGCTCAGTAATTTTTTCCGCAAGTGGGATGACAGTTCAGATTCCAGCCCAAGTTTTCATAGGCAGCCTTAGGGAGCTATTTTACCCAACCTGCATCTCTCAATTTCATTTCTATAAACTGAAGATAATGTTCCTTTCCCACCTGGGAAATGCACTGGTACTAGTGAGATATTTGGATGCTATTAAAGAAGACCTAGGCAAAGCTTGTGCACAGTCAAATTATAAAAGTCCTAAAAGATAAACAAAATAAATATTCTTCAGCTTTTGTTTACCTACCTTCAGCACTACAATTTCCCTGAACTCACTGCTATTCTCTTGTGTTGTCTTCATAACTGAAGTCTTGAGCTGGCCAGATCACTTAAACTCAGGAAAAGATTTTCCATGAGCTGTCTCATTGTGGTAGCTGGTTTAGGTACCCCAGCCACAGCAGTAGCTGGAACAAACAAAAGAGTTCCCTGGGACGTGGATTTCTTTTTGGTTTGGAGTAGCATGCACTAAGCAACATATAATCAAATGCAACAAAACATTTAATCTCTTTTGGCTATATTTTAAAGAAGAAATCATTTGGAGACTAGAATGGAGAATGAGAAACTTCATGTCAACAGGCTGATTTTTGTAATAAAAAACATTCTGCCTTACAGAAGGAGAAAAGGAGAGGCATTCCCACCTGCTGCATGTGGTGGCTGCCTGTGTCCTCTAAAGCAATGATCCATCCCACAGGCCAAATGCTTCCAACCTTGGTCTTGCAGGCATCACCTACACAAAGGTGCCCAGTGCTGTAGCATATCTTTTTTAAATGAAAAATTGTTAATTTAAGTATGTCACAGGGATATATGTGAAGCCATCAGGGAAATCATACAAGCTGAGCTTAATTTCTTAGCCCTCATTGCAGAGAATTACTTAAACACATGACTCCAAGGTTTTTCAGATAACTGTGGAGCATTCAAGCAATATAAGGCAAGTTCAGAAAGTAATGGACACACTGCTCATGCCCTGCACAGGCCCAGTGAGTGTGCACAGGGAATGTGAGGGCCTTCCTGTGAATATATGTATACTGTGAAAGTACAGGTCTGCCAGGCAGAATATCTGGCACTTGCAAAATTATGCTCATGTATGCCAAAGGGTTGTATCACAGGGCTGGGAATCCCAGGTGAAATAACAGTTCCTCAGAGTCTTCCCAAAGTTTTCATGGGAGAAGAAATAATATTCAGGGAAAAATGTGCATATATCAACACCAGTTATCAAAGATTTTATTTTGATTTCTTCAACCCCCTGGGCAGCAACCAGCTCTAAGTTACTACACTGAACTGGATGGAATTATTCACATATTGGCATGTGAATAAGTCTCTGCAGAATTCTGAGCCTGCTTTATGATTAAACTTCACTGCCAATGGCAATAAAGATATAATTAGCATTATTGTAATAATGGCATCATCTTTTGTCTTGTTTTTTCCCAGTCAGAAATTAGAAAAAGGGCATAAAATGGTGTCAGTCTGCACGAGATTAGTGCTGGACCTGCAGAGTTATACAGAGCACTGCAAGCATCTTGCTAGTGCAAACAAGAGCACCTCACCATAAAATTAAGGGAACAAACACTATCCACTCAACAGCATAGAACACAATGTTGTTCTTTATTATATTATTTAAAAGGGGCAGATTTACTCAGTCATAAATTAATAATTCAGAAGCTGTAAGAAGGCACAGCCAATTAGCTGCAGTAATTTGCATTTTTATGCTCCTTCATTAGTTTTCTAAGGTTCTTCTCTCCTACTATAGCAATGCAAATGCCATCTTCCAAAGGTGAATAGCCAACCTGTTTTTTGTTTGCATGGTAATGAAGCCTTTTCAATTATTGAAAGAACAAACAATTTAATAATTTTTAAGACAAATTTTTGTTGCTACAATATCTCTTCCTTGTGTTTTTTTCCAAGAAACATGCTTTTTAAATGTAGTTTATTTTAACCTGAAGCAGGGAGTTTATCAGGTGGCTGATCTTCTGAGGTTCCTAAAATCATGCCTAACTTTAATCATGTGAGTAAATCTCTTGAAGCAAGGTATTAAAATCCTTTCTTAATTTAGAGGCTGACAGATAACTCAGTGTACGCTGTCTTTGTTTGCAACATAGAGTCCCTTTATCCTTTGTGCAGGAGTGAATTGAGAAGTGTTTAATATATGAATTTGACTGAAATTCACTTTCTTATGCCCATGCCCCAGATATCTGCTGGCACAAGTACCTTCAAAAGCTTCCTGCAGCCTGCCCCAGGGATTTCCCTTTTGGTCATTGCTATCTATGGGCACAGTCTTGCTCAAGTTGATGTCTTTAGCTTCTGAGAAATACTCCTGAGGCCAGCAAGGTTAAAGTCTTCCTGCAGGCATAACTGAAGTCCTGGTCACCAGAGTGCTGCAGGGCAGCTGTGCTTGCTTGGTTTCTGCCTTCCCATGCAGGGCACCAGCAAATCCCACTGGCTTCCCAGAGCGCTGCTCCTAACCTGCAGCTGGCCTGACACGTACTTATTTTTCCATTTTTACTCTGGTATTTTCCTTTCCAAATGCTTTCCATGTGAGGCCATTTCATTTTATTTTTATAATTATTTTATTTTTAATACGGCCCCTCATTCCAGATGTAGATAGTACATACAGACACACGTAAAAGAGAAGTAATGCTGAGGCTGCACCTTTATAGAAATGTATCTGAGGCAGAGGGTAACCCAGGAAAACTATACAGATATTTCAGAGGGCTGCTGGGTACTGATCTCAAAAAAAACCAAAAAAGGTGGTGGAGTGGGGATTAAAACCTGGAGAATGAAGCAAAAACAACCTTCAAAGTTAGGTTTTCTGAAGCAACCTCTGAAAGGACTTGGGTGTTCAAGTTACCATGAATGCTATCAGTTGGCTGAAGAAGACAGGAGACCTGCCCTTCACTGTTTACATCAGCAGAATGCTTGTCTTTTGGGACGTTGGTCTTTCTAGGGGCAACCTGCAGCAGTGCTTTCTCAGAAGGAACATAGCACCACTCACCAGCCCACTGAAATCCACTCCATCCTGTCCCCTAGTCACTTCAGCCTTCCTTTCTTTTAGCAAAGGTGTTGTTCACAAACTGTACAGATCATCTTGGAAATTTTTGCCAGCAAAGAACATACAAGAAAGCACAGTTTTTGTCATTTCACTGATAGTGCAAAGAGCATGCCTGTAACACAGGCCAAATGATCGACCATACAAGAAGCAGGATGTGTTGGTGTGTTTTAAAAGGCTTTCTCCCTTTTTTTGTTAACTTCTTGGTGAAGGCCACATGTGAAGGCCAGGCTCTGAATCAATTCAAGCAGGAAGGACAGAGTGGCAGAGGAGGGGTGGCTGAATCAGCTCCAATACTCAAAGGCAGGTGACATTATGCAGAGGTGAAACTGATGCCAGCAGATGCAATGAGAAAGAAGAAACAAAATGGCTTGAGGTAATACGTAATTTGAAGTAGAACTAGGAAAAAATAAAATAACAAAATTTGCAAACTATGCAAATAAGGAAATCTTGAAATATAAAGGAGATTTTCTAGCATCACAGTAGTGGCAGCAGTCTCTATCTATGCCCTTACTCCAGCCCCTCCATCACCTCCTCCCCTTGTCCCCAAGCCCAGCCCCAACACATCCCCTGCATGACCCCATGCCAGGGCACAAGGGTGGCCCAAGGGCAGGCTGGGGCTGTGGGCTGTGTTCTCACAGCAGGACAGACCCTCCTGACTTGCAGAGCTAACCTCTAGAGCTGCAGTGCTTTGTGCTTTCCTCTTCCTACCTGGACAGAAATTGAGGTCTCTGAACATGCTTATTTGGAGACAAAAGACCAGATTTTGTGATCCAGGTGAATTTCTGTTCTTTATGTCATTCAAAAAAATCAATCTTTTATTACTTAGTGGAGAGCTTAAAGATTTCATCTTATACGTCTGCTATTTAGCGCATAAATTAAAATTATTTGCGAAGTACATTTTTAAAAAACATCACTAAGACCTTATTGCAGATCATCTCAACAGAATAAATTGATCATTTCATATTTTTGACTGAACTATATTAATATCGGAAGGGTTCTGTTGATTATTTAATGTGACTTCTTATATCACACATCTACAGGACTTCCCTAAATGAATTTCTGTATCAATAGTGCAGATAAGCCAGAATAAAAACTGATCATGGTTTCAAATTTTCTCTTCAGACAAAGTCCACTGCAGGCTACAGTAAGTTTTTCCAGCTGTCAGTTCCCTTCAAGGCTAAATTTCTCAAATTTCGGGCAATGGATTTTGCTAGTCTTTTCCAGAGAAATTAGAGATGCCCTGGTACCATTTCTCTATTCTTTAGTAAGTCAAGACTTTGAACTGTAGTCCCTCATTTTCACTATATTTTCCAGTCCTTTAAGCTCAACCAGAGTTGCTATCAAACCCTTCATTCTAAAGAAAACCAAAGAAATAATAATGTTTTTAAAAAGAAATTAGGAAGACCAAAACCCTTTTCCATGGGGCAGGACAAGCAGTGATGGAGCACGGTCCAGGCTGCTGGATCCCAGCAGTGGCACTTGGGATCATCTGTGCACTGCCTTCCTTTCTCCTCTAGCAGAGGCACAAAGCCCCAGGCTTCCCTTGCCAAGGGGCTACAGTCTGTGTAGCACTTTCCCTTTTCCCTCACAGTAAATCTCCACCTGAATAATGCAAGCTCTCTGCTTTTATTCATATTCTCCTCATTATAGTCCAATGATCATTTTAGCACTTTGGCCGTGGCGCACCACAGGAGCTCCACGTGTATCTGATTATCCATTATAAAATCAAATCCCTTTCAGTCCCTATTTCCCAGCATGGAGTCTTTTCCATCCCACAAGCATTGCATCCTACAGGCTCACACTGTTCCTCACTGCACAGGCTTCCAAAAAAAACTTGTTCCATTTTGTAGAGAAAGTCAGATTGCTCTGTCATTCACCAGCCTTATTTACCATTTAATCCTCCACTAGATTTAGTGGTATAAGAAATCTTCATGAAGAAAATGTCATGTTTTCTTGTCTCATTAAGAAAGATAAGGTGTGAGGGAGAAGAACCTCATGAGGACCAAATCCTCACCATGATGGCTCCTTATTTGCAATTATACTTAAATATACTGATATTATATTTTTAATAAAATTCACAGGTGTTAGATTGATGTTCTATTCCTTTATTTTCTTAACAAAGTGTCTTCTGGTTTGAGTAAATGTCCTTTAAAAATTTTATTACATCAACAATACTATCCTGATTGAAAGGGACTTGTAATCTTACCAAAACATGGAATCAAATTAGTCTGACAATTATTTTTGTGAAAATAATTTTGATGGATATTAATTGTGTTTAAGCAATCTCATCTTGATAGACCCTTAATCTCCTGAGTTAGTCCAGTTATAACTTTAAATTTTTTCCCAACTTGTTAATTCTCATGTTTCAACCCTGTAATCACCAAAATAAAATGCCTATGAGGGTTTTTTGATAGTTCTTTTAAAACTATCAGATGAAAGTTAATTAGACATGCAGATTTTAAAATGTCTGACTTAAACAAACTGCTGTGTAATTGGTTAGAATTAAAAGGACTGCATCATCATGTCATATGACTCTACCATCTGGCTTTCCCCAAATGCAGCCTCCAAGTGACTGAGGTTCTGCTTTCTATGAATTCTTGTCAGTTCTGCTGTCATCATACAGTCACGGAGCAATAATATTATTGGGATTCCTGATATAACTGGAAACTCCTTTCTCTGCCTTTTCATTCTTAGATTTGATAACCATAGATATTTGTCTTTAACATTTTGCTTCCACTATCTACTTCCTAAAATCCAAGAGACTTGTTACTATGATTGTTCCAGCTTTTTTTTTTTT
>VZTT01032733.1:1795-13841 GCA_013400855.1 Buphagus erythrorhynchus | reverse complement strand
TTTTTTTTTTTTTTTACTTTCACTATGATTTAGAGATGTTTTTCGTTTTACTTTGACCCATACTGTTCTTTCCTTAAGTCACTGCAAAAACATCATTCTGAAATGTGCAATTTGGGCATCTAGTAAAATGTTATTCAACAATGGACAATTATCTTTCTCATGTTTCTGTTTACATTTTCTCCAGTTGATTGTCTCAATATTATTTTCAGCTTTATTAAATTGTTCTTTTCAACCCCCTGAGAATATGAATTCTTGGCAGAACTCACAATAAAAATGTAATCAAGATAAAATCAGTTTCATCTATTTTTTCAGTTCTGTGATTAACTCTTCACTTTGTAAGGTCTTGAATAGAATTCTGCCCCATTAGAAACAATTTTTGTTTATATAGGAAATTTCTATATATAAAATTTTTAAAATTCAAAGTCTGCCTCAAAACCAGCAACTTATATCACGTCTTTCGAACTGATGCCAACCCATAAAAATCTTTTTTCTTGCTACATATTGTAGCTTAATGGTTGCACAGCAAATTTTCTTATTCTCGAGTGTTTGTGCATTTCTAGAAGACCAAAGCTAGCAAACTCTCTTGTGCTTTGATCCTACAGAACCCTTCTCTTTTTTTATCCATGGCTTCTAATTTGAACTTGAGCAAGGCCATTTTAAAACAGAATCTCTCTCACACTGCTGCATTTTTCATTCAGTCTTCTCAACATTGTTACAGCCAGTAATTTTAACATTATCAACATGGGAATCTTCCTATTTGTTTCCAGAACATCTAGCTTTATTCTTATTATTGAGAAATTTCCACTGTGTATATAGCACATAATAAATGAAATGCTGTATATATTAGAATCAAATGAGTTGCAATTATTCCATATTATTAAATATTTTTAAATTTCACTGCTATGGTTATATATGCCATAGACAGTGTCAGGTAACTTAAATGAAGCCAGTGTGAAATTCCAGGAAATGCAGATGTTCCCTATTTTTTCTCTACATTTCATTTTCTTACAATCCTTCTACAAGTTATAATGAGTATGAAGTATGACTGAGTCTAGACAAATGCGTTAAGGCCTTCTATTAGCAAATTTCTTGGTACAGCTGTCATTATTTTTTTAAGTTGCTATGGAGACTTACAAATTTGAGGCATTGCTGTTTTGATGATTTTCCATAGCAATACTGCTTTGGCTCCAGTGCACACCCCAAAACAACCATGAATATCCTCCAAGATAATTTATGTCCACTTGAACATACTAAAATATCTACACAATTGCCTAGAATATAGCAGTAGCAGTTGGGTGTGAAAAAGGACTGACCTACTTGCTAAACCTATTGTTAGATAGAATAAATTTCATAACTAAGATTTCAGTAAAATAAAATTTAAAAATATATAGCTGGGAGAAAATAGGAAAGGCAGAGTATTTTGTCAAAATAATATTTTTATTTTTCCCAGTATTTTAGACTTTAAACCTTAAGGCCAGATCACCCCTAGTAAACTTCTGAGAAGAAGTTAAGATACTGAACTTTTTCAGGTATATTTTTTTCCTCTTTATGTTTAAACAGAAATAGCTATTTTCTTTTTTATCTAATTGCTGCTTTATGGAATTGTGGAAGTAATAAATTTTAAGAATTGCATAGCTCAATAGTGCCAAATGACAAAAATCTTAATCTGCCTTTATCTGGACAAAGCATGTAGCTATTATCTGGATGAATGAAGAACTCTCCCTGTAGACATGTAAAATATTCAGAATCTGATATGTCTTTCACCAGCTGTGCAGAGATATAAGCAGCCAGGAGTAACTAGTTTTGCACCAATGGAAGTTTCAGGAAATACAGTAAGTCACTGTACAGCCTGGGAGTGAGGAAGACCTCACCTCTCAGAAGTGCTGGGCAGGGGCAAAATAAAAAAAGATTAAATTAAAAGTTTACTTCCCACCGTTTATTTTCACTGATGATTTCCACTGATGCTTCTCAGCCTTTTGTTGCAGCCTCCATCCCTTTGCATGATGAACCCAATACAGCCTTCTAGAGACAAAAAAGGAGAGCAGTAAAAGTGAGGACCAAAAGCAAAGTCAATCAAAGCAGTTTTTGCCATTGCAGTGATACTTCAGAATGCTGTTGAGTTGTTCAAATAACTGACCCATTCAACAAAAAGGCCACGGAAAAGTTACTTCTGTTGAGAAAGAGAACCTTGATCAACCATTCAGCTCCGTGATTTCCATACTCTTGGTGAGCAGCAGCAGAGGAGATGCCCTCACACAGACATGCAGCCCTTGAGTGGGGCTCTAAAGGAGCAAGAGCAGCCCTGTCCCCTCTTATTTCTCATCACCACTAACATCCACACACCTGGCCTGCCTTCCTGCAGCTCTCACATAACTCAAGGCTACAGCTGGATGTTTTTCTTATGTGTAGCTTTTCTTTTTTATCAGTTTATTGAAGTCTAATAAGGAAAAAGTAATAATAACAATAAAGAAAAAGTAATACTAACAATAAAAGTCCCTTCTGTGTTTCTCTTAATTTTATTTGACTGTTCAGAAGGAGCACCAAGATACACCTTCAATTTTTTAAATGTGTTCTAGTTTTTTATTTTCCTAATGTTTCACATTGAGAGTTAGTTTTGCTTGCAGGTATTTTGCTTGCATTGCTAATATATTTTCCATTAACATACCCCTTTGTAGGCACACGCTGACCACAGGATGCTTACTTATCTAAGAACTTCTTTACAATAAAATTGCTGCATGGTGTGTATAAGGTTGAGTTTTCACCTCAGTAACATATCTTTTTGTTGGGGGAAAAAGAAAAAAAAGAAAGAAAAAGAGCATTTTTCTTCAAACAGCTTGGACTCTGCATGCTAGAGATACTGGCTTATGGCAAGCCTGCACTGGGTTGCAAGCCTCTGCGTGGGTTTTGAACTAGTGACTAACCAACCAAGTGGCCAAACTGGCTCTGTGGACACAGATGTGTAAGTTAATTAAATTCTGTGACAAGGAAGCAGAACAGCACTTTCATTTATAACCATGTGGAAAAGTCTTATCGGTGTATGACATATGGCTTAATTTTTTTCTGGAAACAAGCTCAAATGGAATACCTCTATTGCAATTCAGGAGAGCAAAGATGCAAGATTGCAGCTCCTGGTGTAAATGGGCACAGCACAGAGCATGTACAGGACCAGGATACATTGGCATTTCCTTAGTACAGGGTATGTTGACAGCATAGAGCCAAACATGCAGTAAGTAAGTCAGTGTGCTTTGATACCATAGATCTGACACTTTTTGGTGTGGAGAATGAAAACAGTCTGTGTTTTAAGGATAAGGGTGGACTTGGTCCCCCAGTCATCTTAGTTGTTTATACATGGACATCAAAATGACCAAACTGTGCCAGACCACATATTCATCTATGATTGCAGCCTGAAATGATCCTTATAATTCATCAAAATCTAAAGCTGTGATAATGTGGAAAAATTTTGCTTGCATAAGTAATGTTTTATTTTGAATAAAAAATAGTCTATGATACATGACAATAATAGCACAGTTAAAGTCTGAAGTATCTATCCATTGAAACACTAATAAGAAGTGAAGAGTAGGCTTTTGCTATTTTTTCAGCCTCTCAAAAGAAAAGAAAAATCAATATAGTTACAATATGTAAAGTGGTAATTATAAGAATTGAAAATAATTCTAGCTTTCTGATGAGTTTGTTCCCAGCCCAGGATTATAAAAGCATTGTACTAAAAAGTGGATTGCATTTGCAGCTGAGAAAAAGTTTTCTTGTCACCAAGCAAATCTCTTAGGAGAAATATCCCAGAAATGGACATATGAACACTTGTTTCTGTCCAGCAGCTAAAGCTTATACTTTGCAAGGAAATTTTTAATAACTCATGTGACTCTGAGTCAAGTCAGAGGCAGCTGTGAAAAACACTCTCATACAGAACTGATCTGAGGCTATGAACTGTTATAGACTAATTGCACCCATGTGATTGATCCCTATAGGCACAGATGGACTCTCCCCTCCCAGACACTGATATGTGTCCCCAAAGGAAACAGACATAAATTGAATGAGATTAATCAGCCTGTGTCACAGAAAGCTCAATGAGACTTCCATGCAAAGGGAAATGTGCCTTTAATCCATCTGAGCCAAGTATGATTAAGAAGCATGAAGAAACAGCTAAACCTCTGGGGTAATGGTATTTGAGTGAAGGTATCACTCTGCTTTCACACCCTGACTTTTGACTATTTAACTGTGTAATTTTATATGTGCATAGTACATTGCAGGAGAACACATACTGACGCTGGCTCTCAGTAAGGAATACAGCTAAGGCCAATGAACAAAAAAAATGTAACTAGCTGCTACAGTTCATATTGAGTCCATCCACTGAAGATGTGTGACCAGATTTCATTACTGTTATCTCAGGAGACACCCAAGAGCCCTCAGGCTTGGAAATGATGGCCGAGCTCTGCCCAGGATGAGGGAGTATCTTTGGGTATTCTGCCTTCTCACAGCTGACCTCCACTGGGAGCAAAGCCCACTGCTGACTGACAGCCAAGATGAGATATCAATCACAACAAATTGTGCAGATCCTCAATCCTACCCTTTCTTACAGAGGAAAAAAAAAAGAACTAAATTAACATGAAATTACTAAAACTCCACTGAGATGAACAGAATAGTTCCAAGCTCAATAAAATTGTTCAGAAAGTGGCTTGGGAGTTTTTTGCTATCTGACCTCTTCATATTAAAAGACTGACATCTTCACTTATGTCAATCTTCTGTTCCATTTTGATTTTTCATACAGAAAATCACTTACACAAAAATCAGTATAAATGGAAAAAAAAAAAAAAAAGGCTTGCCAAAACCCACCTAGGCTTCTTTATCAAAACAGGTTTGATATTATATTTAACTAAGTCAGGATCATCTTTTACAATATCTGTCAAAAGAAACTGTAACCAAATTCACCTCTATTTCAGAATCTCTGCAAAAGAACTAAATTCCTTCTGTAATGGTTAGACTTGGTTTATCTTTATTCTAGATTCTCTTCACAGGCAAAAAAAGATGTTGAAATACAGACTTCTTTAAACTAAAAGGTGTTGGAAAATGCATATAGGCATCTAATGACATGCCCAGTGACACCCAGATAATTCTAAGGACAGGGGAAAGATCCTTTTACTCTCTATTTCAGGTCCAGGTAGCACTTCATATTGGACCTGACACAGGGGATCCTGAATTGTGTGAGTATTTCAGCTCCCTGTGGTGATGCCATGCACTTCACAGCATTTGTTATCGAGGAGCAAATGGGGAGCCAGAGGCTGCACCTTTTGCAGAATGAGAGGTGAAACCAATCCGTCCATTCCTCCCTTGAACCAAGCAGCCAAAGCACCTCAGGACAGGCTCTGGCAAACGTAGCCGTGAAGCAATTCCTGAAGTTCCAACTCAGTGTTAGCTCTTTTTCCTCAAGTAGATGATCCTCAGACTATAAAAACCTACTGTTTCTGCCAGCTAACGTAGGAAATCCTTTCCTTTAACTCAGTGGTGTCTGTGCAGTGAAATTGAAAGTCTGGATCCAAACACAGCTGATGACTCACTTGGGAAGCTGCTACAGCCACACTCAGCAGCACTTGTAATATCGGACACCTTCTTTTTTTTTGGAAAAAAAATCCCAACATTTTACATGCAAAAAAGAAAGCAGTTTCTCCTTCATTTATGTTACTGAGTTCTATATTCACTGTTGTCTTTTTCCTGCATAGCGAGCTTTTTTACTTTAAACTCTGAAGGTGAAAGAGTAAGAAGTCATCCCCTCCCTCATGCTATGAATACATATTAGATTAAGTGCAAATATAATTGTTACAATGGATGTGCATTTGGTTTGTATTAATTATACCTCTGTACATCTGCCACCCAGTTAGTTCCCAATATAGCCACACAGCTCCAGCAGCTTTACACAACTGAAAGGAGAAAATAAATCATCGCTCTAATGAGAGTTCAAAACTCCACTAAAGAATTCGCTGGAAGAAATATGAAAATAATTCAATTTGGAACAACTCTGGAATAAAAGAGAATATTTCAGTATGTATTGAAACATAACCTAAAAATGCCAGTAAAGCACTCCTCTTTTTTCTATTATTTGAACTGTAAGAAGTCTCTGTACTCTCTAGAGTAAAAGTATGTTTTCACTCCTGGTAAAATCACAGCATGTGGATTTTTCAGTGTGCTATATTTTATGTTACTGAACCTCCGATTTTATATTGTCAGTTTCATTTATAAAATATCAGAATCTACTAAAAAATGGTTCAAAATATCAACATTTTTCCTTTAAATATGAGATCTCAAGAGCACTAATTAATCAATAGTCAATCTCTCTGAACAAGATCTTACCAGTTGAGAGAGTGTGTGTTCTAAGATATTAGTACAGGCTGTTTCTAATCAGCTTGGCTTGAGGAGAATATAGAGATGGAGGAAAAGGGAGGCATTTTCTGTGTAAAAAAGACAAAAACTGACAATACGCATCATAAATCCACATTTTTGCTGTATTTGTGAGCTATTGGCTTGTTCTGAGATTTTGAGTTTACACTAACTGATTAAAATTAAGCACAGAACTGCAGAAGCTCCAGTTTTCCAATTGCTATTGTAAGGAAGTCAATTGTCCTACATATGTAGGGCAGCCCTGGAAGTGAGAGAGATATTTGCATCTCCACTTGTGACTTTCTGAACATTGCACGATGAATGACGGTTTGGGGAATCACTCCCAGCTGGTTGCTTGCTTTCTTCGGAAAAGAGAAGGCGTGTTTCACACTGTTATCTCTGCAGCATAGCTGCAAAGCAATTCCAAGAAGCAAGATAAATTAAATTTTAAGAGACAGTACATTCTTCTGTGTGACACACAGAAGACAAGTCACATTTCAGCTTTAAATTAGCTTACGAAATCCATCTTTTCATCATAATAAGTAAGATTCTTAACTGCACAAACACAACAAATTAGAAGGAGGCTACAATCACTTCTTAAGGGTTTGTAAAATTGCAAGTACGAGTTTGGCTTTTGGTTGTTTTGTAACGTGTCATATGTGTGATGGGTCATTTCTGGTCATGAAAAGTAGGTATGAAATACTGCAACCTATCCCTGAACCCAAGGAAAGAAACAATTAGACAAAGTATAATGTGGCTGTACAGTAAACCAAATAATCATATCAAAAATTATCACAGAGTTCATTCTTCCTAAAATAAGTGCTATTGGCTCAACAGTAATTTCAAATTGCTGATATGGCATAAACTTGATAACACTAAAAAAATCCCCCAGTGATAACACTAAAAAAAATCTCCCACTGTTCTGTACAGGATATCCAATTGATTTTATGTTTTCCGTCATTCGTTTAAACAGTGGCTTACTTTTGCACAGATAAGCAGCAGTTTCAGGTGCACAAACAGCAACACATCTGAAAGGAGCCTTATTCACAAAGGGGTAGCAGCTAGTATGCACTGGACTAGGTCAATATATCCTTTCCAAGTTACCTTCTTATTCCAAAGAGTTTTGGTTACATCCTGAGATTATCACAAAGGAAAGAGGGACAGATTCCAAAGTGTTTCAGAACCTGAGTATAAGGAACACAATCAACACATACACTGTTTGATGTTCATATAATAAAAACTTGGAGTGCATGATAGAAACTCACTCTCCAAAAAATCAACAAGAGATCTTCAACTATAATGCCAAGAATGTGAAATTCATGATTTGCTTATGTGTAGTTACAGCGAGAGTTTTAGTGAAGAAAAGCGACTGCCCAGAAGCCAGCTGTGTGCATGCTTTTATCCCTAAAACAGCTGCTGCATTCGACTATGCCACTAAGAGAGAAAGAGTCTCCTCCTCTCCCACTGGCCACTATATTAAGTAGTTTGCTGTAATTGCTGCACAGCACTTGGCAATGGCAGGCATGGTAACAGTTAGCATTAATAAAAGTAGAAAATGTTTTCACAGTTGCATGTCTCACAGTCTCTCTCATGCGTGAAAGCCCATTTGGTGCAGACAAACAGGACATCCACAGCACGGACAACTGCAGGTTGTCACAGAACAAATGTGCTCAGCAAAGAGGGTGTCCATGTGAGCATGGACAGTACAGAAGTTAAGTAATTTGCAGGAAGAAAATATGCAAGTATGATAATTACTGAAATCACTACTTATTTATTTCATGTTTCAGAGCTCAGTGTTGCACTAATAAACATAAATAACTTTGAGGGACTGTTTTAATTTAAACACGCATGCCTTAGTGCATGACAAATAATGTGTCTGTATGCATGTTTAGATAGATTTTTCCTTACACCTTCATCTGTAGGGAAGGAATGAGTCAGAGTAGCCAGCATATAGCTCTATCTGTACCTGTCTATTCCCAAAATATCACAACAAATATTTAAGGATCTTTTCAACCAACAGAAGTAAAGGTCAGGGTCATAGCAAAGGGCAGTTTGTGGAGGAGGAGATTAGCATTTCTCTAAGTGATTTCTTCTTCCATCTACTTTTTTATATCCTCTATAAACAGTCCTCTCTAATTTCAAACACATTTTTTGAATTCTGCAGAGAAGTCGGTTCTAAAAAGGTATCATCCAAAACAAATGTTTTTCTTGGCTCATTCATCAGCTATCCTCTCTTTTCTAGTACAGATATGGGTGGGAGAAGGCATATGTGTGTGTGTGTATTCTGTATATACACAAATATCGGTGTAGTCTCAATTTAGCATTCTGTACCCACACACTATTTATGCAAAGGTATTGACTAGAGAGCTTTGTTACTAAGATTTTTTTTTTAGCTTCTATTTCATTGAAAAATAATTATTTAATAGATTGATTAGATTAGCATTTATCTCTTTTATCTGACTAGAAGGCAAATGCCAAAAGAAAGTTCCAGGTGCTCAGCTCCTTTACAAAACAGATCTTTATTTTGCATATCCAAACACAGGGCAGCTCTCCAGCATCCCACACACACACTAAATTCTCCTCTTTTAAGCATTTTTAACTGTATGCTAGGTCAGCTCTGAATTCATACTGACTGCATCCCCTTTTCATTTATTTTTAAAGATTGCCTTTAGATCAGAGGTTGGTAAATGGCTCTGTGGAAGGGTGACACATCCACTGCCATCCTCTGCCTTGTCACCGTCCAGCAATAACCAGCTGCTTCTAAATAAAACGAAATGCAGTGTTTCCTAAAGACTGTGGCATAGAGTGCTCATTACATTTGTGATTTGGCAAGCAGTTTTCCAGGTCTCAGATGAAATTCCTCAGTAAATAGTTTTTTTCTCTCTCTCCCAATGCATGGCCAAAAAGCATTAAAGATTCTTAATAGCCTTTCAGTTGAGGTCCTCACCTACCATTTTGCAAAATGAAGACAGACAAGGAAAACAGTGATCTGACAGCGACTCGTAGGCTTCTCATACAGGTATAATTTATTCCCACTCAAGATGCTGCCACCAGCTGCATTCAGCCCCATCCCTGCCTGGCTTTGTGCATGCAGGCACAGCTGCTGACAGACACTGCATGAGAGACTGGAGGAGTCAGGGATGCTGAAGAAGCATCCAGAAGCACCAGCCCTGGCCCAGCACTGCCTGTCAGTACTCTTGGAGCAGCAATAATCCATCCACCCCCCAGGCACACCTAATGGTGGGGCTGCTCCCCAAACTCATCACTGACAGCGCCTGTGCATTTCCTTGACCAAGGAATGTCAACTATGCCCTGCCTGCTCATGTTTCTGAGGGCTCTTGGAAAACATCTCCTTCAGGCCTCACCCAGTTTTCAGCCCTGTACTACCTTCAACAACTGATCAGCACTAAGCCCATGGAAAGCTCCAAAAGGAACAGTTGAGGCACAGCCCAAGGGTACAAGAAGATTTTTCTCCACACCTTGGACTGCATGTGTGACAAAGTGCATAAACCTACTGAAACAACACCTAGGCTAGAGAAAAAAAGAGCAGACTATTTCAGCTTAAAATTAGGACATGCAGAGTAGCTTGGGAATTTGCTCCTGATTTCAGGCAAAAAGGTAAGAATTCAGGACTTTCTCTCACCATGTGGTTTTTGGAGAGAACAGGGAGGGCAACTATTAAGAGGTAGAAGTCAGTTCTGTAAATGAGTTTCTGTGTTGTTTGGCTGACTTTCAAAGGATCTGATCATTTTAATACAGTATGTATTAAACTGTTCTGTTAATGATGTGTTAAGGCAGTCATGGATTTACTAGAGGTTCTTGGCAGATCAAGGCTACATCTTCCCCACTGGGCACACAAAATCTTGGACAGACATCATTTAGTTATCATTTCAATCAAGGAAAACATAGTCCTTTCTAAAGCTGAATGAATTATTAACATCAATTGTCCTTTTGTTGCACATAATTTCTGCGAGAAGGATGACTCCAAACTCTTCATAAGTCCTGTGTATCCCAATGCCCAACCTCCACTGGCTTGGGTGGTTCCTTTCTCATTCCCACACTCCATTATGTGACATAATGTCTCACAATATCCATTCCTTGTTGTGTCACCTGGGCAGTGATTCCCAGTGAGTCCCACTGGACTACCTGCACTGTGCCAGCCAAGGTAAAAACCTCTTCCTCTCACTTCCTCTTCATATCCCTCCTCCACTTCACTCTCTCTGTTGAGGGCTGGCACAGCTTGGTTAAAAAAAATGGAAAAAAAAGAAAAGAAATACCAAAGCATCAATGTATTTTCTTGTCTGGAAGTGCAGCATCTGATAAGGATGTGCATAACTATAAGCTGCTGACAGCAAATTGGATGAACACTAGTTTGCACAGATCTCCAAGCAAGCACACACTCTGTAAAACTTGATTCCCCACCCCATTAGGAAAGGTTTTCAAAATAAGGAGCACTCTCCAATCCAGTAAAGTTCACAAGCATCACTGAATTAAAAGGGGTGACAGGATGGTTTGCTTATTTGACCACTGTTAGATGAATTTGAGTGGATGGGACCAGCCACCCCAGAGACAATGGCTTCATTAACCATGTGAAAAATTTGCAATGTTAAGATGAAGCCAATCTGGTTTACCTGAAAAATAATTTAAATAATGCACAGGATGAAGCCTTGAAATTGCCATAGAAAATACTTTGGGGGGCTCAAAACCTATGTAATAATTAGTGACAGTTTCATTAGGTTTTTCCCTAAAGTTTGGTCTGCCGTTTAAACTACTACCATTCATACAATACAACTTAGTCACTACCAATTGAAAATTAATTATAGGTCTAATCTAAAAATGAAATCTTCCATCCTGTCTTTATTAATTCCCAAGGCAATTTCTTTCACTTCTTTTCACCTGAACCTGTTTTCAGCCCTACACCACCACTGCCTTCAGAACTGTCATTTTACTAACACACTATTTACATCATTTTGATTCATAATACAACATCAAAACAGAGTCATTCTTGGTGGTAGGTCTGTGCTGCCCTCCTCTCTATTTTTTTAAAATCAAAACAATCCTTTACCATAGCAACTTTTCTTGGCTACCTCCTCATTCCAATAACTTGTGAGCAGCAAACACTTGATCAGACCACACTGTCTCTGTGCCAGATTGAAAGGCCACTCCTCTTTGGAACAGTGAGTGCAATCCCAAAGTTACAGGATGAAGCTGTTGCAGGTCTCTCAGAAAGCTCGTATTCTTTAGAAAATTACTGAACATTAAACGTTGGTTGTGCCAAAACTTTCAGAACTTAGAAGTAACTCGAGGGAACAGCTCCTCCCTAAGTCCTTTAATTTATGATAGGAAAGGAAGAGCCATAAAAGTTAACAAACTTTTCATAAAACTGGTAAAGGAAAAAAACTGTTCAACACAAGAAAGTATCAGACAAGGAACAAAAGGTGCCAAAAGTCATGCTGAACCAACTTCTTCCAACAATACTTCAGTTACTGTCAGTTTGACATTAGATTTTTAAGTATATGTGAAAGCAAGAGCCCATTCATTTAATAATGGTTGTTATTTTACCTATCTAATCATAACTTTCACAATTACACTTTATGCAAAAATACCACAACATTATATTTTCATTCAAAAGTTTTTTTTCTGCATGAATTTCCTTGTG
>VZTT01032731.1:170021-192666 GCA_013400855.1 Buphagus erythrorhynchus | reverse complement strand
CTCTCTCTCTCCTGCTTTGCTGGGGTCAAAATGACCAGTTTTGATTAAGGAGCTCATTTTCAAACAGCAATAAGATGAAACTCCATTTCCCAGCCAGAGGCAGACTCTGATCACCCACATAGCACAGCACACTCTCTAAACCCAATGCCAAAATCATATACATGTATTCACCCCAAAACAACCCAAATCTGAGCTTCTCCCCATTTCCCCCCTTTGCCTAAACCACACTATATTTAATGATAAGGATATGATGGTGTCAACAGGTCACAGCAGGTTCCCTCCAAGCCCTCATCTGCAGGAGACAAGAGGACAGAACTGTGAGAAGTGCTCAGTGGCATCCCCTCATCCTTTCCCACCATTCCAGACTCATTTGGACCAAGACAGGGGGATAGAGTTAACGATATAATCACTATTTTTAGAAAAGTAGTCCCCTGTTGAGTATGTACTTGGCAATCCTCAGAGCTGCATCACCAGCAAGGAAACCTTTGGGGATTGGTTTTGCCTAACTCTAGTCACTCAGCAACAAAATAAACTTTCAAGCCCTTGCCTTGCTCATACGAAACTATTTTTTACTGCTTTTTCACCAGAGCATTATTCAGGCTAGTTTTTGATTCATAGGCAGTGAGAGCTCCCTGTAAAATTATAGCAATTTCTATTTTTTTTTTCAATATTGTAGAGAGAAAAAATGTAACAAATTATTGAGGAGAGATTTACTGGGGGTTATTAAACCCAGAGCTCTGCAGGCAGATTTTGGTTTAGGGAGGTTGTAAACCACTGACTTCTGAAAACTACACAATGTACCAGAAAAAAAAAAAAGTATTGTTCTGTGCCATATTTCTCAAAGATGCACAGACCTAAATTGTCCCTTTTCTTGGTGTTCTGCAGTGAATCTGCAGTTTCTGCTGGGTCTCAGCTTATAAGCAGAAGGGGTGACTGTGGAGGGGCTCAAGACTCTCAGAGCCTTGGATGAGTCACCCAGCACTAAACCCATTCTTGTCAACTTCTTTGTTTGGTGGATGGGGGTGATTTCTAGAGAAAGCCAGGTTCAAGGCACTTCTAGCAGACTCGAGTACATAAATCACAGTTCAATGGAAAAAGAGGGTAAAACCCTCCGCTTTTAAATATGGGCTGACAATAGCTTAATAATAAGTCTCATTTGTTGGATTTTTTTTTTCAAGTACCATTCAATAATTCCATTCACTGGAGAGACCTTAAATTGAATCTCAGCCCTAGAAAATGCATTACTTACTGCTGAATTGATGTCACTGCCAAAGAATTTTCTCTCGGCTTAAGCTGTCTGCAGCAACACGCCAATGGCATATTCAAGATCTTTCCCTATTTGTGGAGTGAAATTCCTTGTGTTGGTTCCTCACTTTTCTCCCTTTCCCCACGTTTTTACTGAATTCCTTTATGAGGGTGGGATGTGCCGCCAGAGCTGGGAGGACTGAAGGAGGCAGTGGTTCCCTGCAGATTTCCGTGGCTGATACAAATGGGAGAGGTTCCTGGAATGGTTTGGGTTGGAAGGGATCATGGGCAGGGACACCTTCCTCTAGCCCAGGCTGCTCCAAGTCCTGTCCAACCTGGCCTGGGACACTTCCAGGGATGGGGCAGCCACAGCTACTCTGGACAGCCTGTGCCAGGACCTCAGCATCCTCACAGGGAAGGATTTCTTTCTCATATTCAACTTAAACTTATGCTCTTTGGTTTAAAACCATTCCCCCCTTGTCCTGTCAATCCAGGCCCTTGTCAAAAGACCACGCAGACTGAAATAATTTGAAGGTTTCACTTTAAAGCACCCTTAGCTTTGCTTGAGCTTCAGTAGAAATGAAGCATCCTCATTACTTCATAAGCCCAAATCTTAATTTCTCTGTTTCTCACTGTGGATTTTTCCTGTCTCCCCATTCTGGAATCCAAACCCCAGCAGTGTCCCCTCTTACCTTCCCCCTTCATCTTCTCTTAAAAGACAGCCAGGACACTGTTCACTACTAGTTTTTCCGTGGCCTTTGAGACTCATAATCCACTTTTCTTCTTGACAGTGCTTTCAAATCAGGACTTTTCCACATTTCCACCCCAGTTACTCCTTTCTGTGGCTGTAATAGCTTTGCTTTTCCCCCCTTTTGCACCAAATGAGCAATGAATGGTTTTTCACCATTTGAAAGCAGAACTGTTTCAATCTTCAGAGCATCAGATTCACCCAAACATCAGTTTTGTTTAAAAAAAAAAAAACAAATATGAAAAAAAAAATCAGCAGGTGTTTATCTGGAACTTCATGCAACCAAAATTGCCAGAGAGGAAAAATTGCCACAACCTCACAATTTGCCTCCAGAGAATGAGGGATGTACATGAACCCTGTGTGGGGACCAGAACCTTTCTGATTAATAAATTTAATTAACTTCAATAAAAGGAGAAAAGGAGGTCAAGAAACTTTTGCCCCAAGATATCCTACAAACCACTGAATTACCTTTATAGGTACTTTCAGCTTACTGAGATCTGGAAATCACAAATTCCAGCCAAGCACAAGCAGGGAAAGGAGCAGAGGTCTCCTTCATCACCTGTCTGGGGAGTTTTCACTCTGGAAAGGGATGAAACTGCCTGCCAGCCAGGTTTTTTCAAGAAAGGAGCCTGTAGCTGACTCACATTTTAGTAGCTGCTGCCACAGAGGGATTTCACTTGGAGGTACTTGAAAACCCCAAGGCCACTGACCATGTTCATTCCCATCCTCTTGAAGCCATGTTGCCCTGGCTCAGAGAAAACCCTGGAAATCAGCTAAAACAGTGTATTCTGGGATTATTGCGTATTTTCAGCCTAGTAGGAGACAGGGAGCTCAGTCACAATACTATCTGTGTTTTTATAACTTCCATCTCACCCATCCCTGCTTGACTTTTAAAAGGATGCATCAAATCTGCCTCGACTTGGATAATTTTCCCAACCTCCCAAGCCCCAAAGCCTTGTAGTTCATGGCCATAAAACAGGGCCAACATGGATATACCCTCACAGGTGGCAAGGGAGAAGCTCTGAAGAGCAATTATGCAAAACCCAGAAAGGTTTCACATCCTATGAAGTTAGTCTGATTTACCACCACAGCAGTGTGCCAGCACCTGGTGTCTGTCCCTCAATAAATATTTGAAGTATCACATTGAATATAGCAAATCAATATATCATATTGAATATAGCAAATGTGCTGAACCATTTCTATAGTGCCCTGGGCTCTTTTTATATGTTCATTTCCTGAAGCCAGATCAATAAAAATGCACAGTAAGGGGGTCTCAACCTACTTTTGGTAGCACAGCTCGAAGCCAGGGCTTTGCAAACCTTTTCTTCCCATCTCCAAGGAGGACATGCAGTAAGCCAGCATTTTTGCCAAGCCTTTCACTCTCATCTTATTTCACAACCCCTCTGTCTCTCTCCTATCATCCTCTCTCCCTGCACGTACAATTGCTGGTGTCTTCCCAAACAGATGCACACCTGCAGGAAAAGTTGGCATCTTCTCTTTCCAAGCTGTCATAAAGTCAAATAGTTTATGAGTCTATTGATGACAGATAAATTAATTGCAGAAAGTATGAATGACTTAATATTTTGTGTGCTAATATATTTTTTTTCCTTCTCTTAAATCCACATCATGTATATCTCAGGCTATTTGGGTCATGTTCAGATTCCCATGTCTCACCAGCTACTTAAGGTGGCAGAAGATATCTTGTGGCTTTTGAGCTCCTGGATTTGATGTTTTAAGCATGCAACAGAACTTTTTTGCAAAGGTTCTTAATGAACTTTGCTCAGCCCAGACTAAGGGTGAAAGGAGCAGGGACTTTTGGGGAAGATTTTTGCTAGGTGTGAAAGCATTCCCAAATCTCATGGCTCTCACCAGGTTCATGCTACCCTGCTTAACCCCAGGACTTAGGCTCTCTTTGTAGCCAGCAGATGGACAGGAGGTAATTCAAACTGCAAAATTCAAATTCAAATCAAGATGCTGATCATCTCTGACATCAGCAGCCTTTTACCAGTTTTTGGTTTACTCCCAACCCTGGGCAAGTCCTTTTGGACTCAGAGGGAACCCAAATCACAGATGTGGATGATCTGGATAAGATGGTGTAAGCCCAGGTTGGATCTGGCCACAGGTGATCTGTCATTCCTGCATGCATCCATGACTAACCCATTGCTGCCCAGATAGAGATCTCTAGTCAATATATTAGATCATTACCTGATATTGATCCAACAAGTCTCAATTATCTACTTAGATTTAAACAAATTTCAGTGTGTGGATTGAGGACAATCATCTGTGTATTTTGTGCAACAGAGTATTGATGAGCAGTCAGAAAACATGACATCTGAAGAATGAGTAAGGTGGTGTTGTTCAGCTGAGAAAGGAGGGCTAGAGAGGGAGGGCTAACTAAAGCCATGCAAAAATATTTAAGTGGGTAGTGAAATAACATCTATTGACTCTCAATAAGTTAAGTAAGAAATAAAATGAAAATGGAACAAAGGGGTTCAGACTAAACTTTGAGAAACATCGAAGTATAATGAAGAAACAGAAGAGATTTGAAAATATGGAATTTGAACAATTGATGGGTTTTAAGGATAGAATAGACAAAAGTGTCAAACATGGGGCACGTAGGTTATGTGGTGTTTCAAGACTGCTCTCCATCTCTGCTTCATAAATTGGCAAGAAATCATTTGGCCACAACACTGTCAATATTGGGACTGAAGTGGATATTTATAGCTAGACATATTCTTATTCTGGTCTGCAGATCTTGCATTGCTGAAGTCAATGGCAGATATTATAAAAGCAGCCCTCCTCTTTCCTTTGATCTGTCATTAAAGTAGGAAAACATAGCAGGAATGTTGCTGAGAAATAAGAGCTAGGATGGTTATGTTGCCTCTGACCCCAAATCTTCACTGGACTTTAGAAGTAGTTCTGAAACTAAACACTCAGTGATGTATTTGGTCTGTGAATGTGATTCCTTACTCGAGCTGAATGATGTCACCCTGCCATTAGGGACAGAACGAGTTATGAGCAGCCACAAATGAGACTGTTGCTCCTACACACCAGCACAAGATTGTTGACTCTGCAGTGCTACCCAAAGTGAACTCTGAGATCATTGCCAACTCTATTACTGGTGGATTTCCCCTGAATTCTGCCACTTATTCCCATAGTCCTTGTCAAACCACTTCACTTCTCCCACTTTCCAGACTGGAGGTGCATTATAAAGCTCGGTACAGCTCCTGGTTCAGGCAGCATTTGGGCTGAAAGCAATCTCATTGCTCTGTACTTGCAACAGATTTTGCTCTGTGTGGTAACACACCATGGGTGAATTCCACAGTTTTGTTGCAATAACTGTTAATCTCGTCTGGGCTTTTCCAAGGGAATAATTATTTAAATGGAGCAAGTTCCTCCCCACTTGCTATTTAGCCTTTGGGATGTCAACAGAAAACAAGTCCCAAGTGGCAGAGACCAAAGCGTGAGCCAAGCAAGCACAGCAAGGTATCTACCCCACTTACATAAAGGACAATTTGTTCTGGTAGTAATGTACTGATCTCAGGGGTGTTCACTTGGGCTTAGACTGGGGGGGCTGGAGGGAAATAGGTGACCCTGCCTTTAGAGACATTCCACCTTAAAGAAAAATGAATAAAGAAAAGCTTTGAAATCTGATGAGAACAAAGTAAAGAGAAGAGAATCTGGAGGACTGTGCTGTAGAAGACACGTTTGTTATAAAAAGTGGCTTTTGATAATTGCTGGAAAAGTGCCAGAGTGTATTTTGGGAGAGAGGGGAAAAAATTAATCTATGACCTAATGTTTCTGGAACCCATCCACCAACCTGGGTGCCCTGTGGCTGTTCAAATTTTTTATCTGCCTTTCCAACAGGCATTTCACAATGTGGATTGTTTTGTGTGTGCAAGGCAAAGAGAGCCCGGCTGAGCCCTGTCAGGGCCCTCTCTGGTCTCTGGCTTGGATGGCTCTTGTTCAGGTGAAGAGCAGATAACACCTCTCCAGCCACTTCATCATCAACTGTCACAACCTGAAAACCTCATTAGGATGGAGACACGAAGAAGGGCAGTAATTAAATCAAGATGTAATTAGAAAGAGGCGCTGTAGATTTACTGCTACTACTCTGCTACTATTGTAAAACAGCAATAAAAGGTGAAAAAAATACAAAGGCAAAGTATGAGTAATGAGAGAATGCAGTTATTTATGTGAGCATATGTCATTTCTGCTTATGTTTTAACATATAAATTTATCTGGGATGATCCTATGAATTCTGTGTCTGGGTGAAGTTTCCTAGATGTGTTTTCCCATGGGGAATGATGCTGTGATCTCAGCTCCTACTAGCAAATGCTGCTGTCTTCATGCTTCATGACGTGCAGGATCATGATCCAAGTCCCTTGAGGACAAAAAACTGAAGCAGGAGTAGCAGTAAGACGTAAGTGGTAAAAGACAAAGTAATTCAGTGATCAAGAGTTCATGTAGCACAAGGTACTTCTGCCAGTTTCCGGAAAAATGTTCTCTTCAAATGTGCTACTATGGATTAATTCAAAGCTTTTGGCTTAATGTAGGAATTAATATTTTTCCTTGTTGGTCTGAGCTTAGCAAGAAGTTCTTGATGCCAATTACATTTGCTTCTTGGTAAATAGGTATATTTTCTATAGGTAAAGCCTTATAAAATAAGGGCCTTGTTACCCTTGTAAAATCATGGCTCAGGCCTGCTACTTTGGCTAAGCAGAGAAGAACTATGGGAAAATGACTCAGCTGAATTAGAGGTAGAATAAAACTAAAATCACATAGCCATTACGTGCGCACATCGTGGTTTATGGTTGTTAGCTGAATTACATTTGTTATACTTTAATGGAATGTAACTGATAATGGGCTAACTCTTTAAAAAGGCCAGATTTTTGCAATAAAGTGTCTCTCCTTTGCACCTGCCTGGGGACTCTGTGTCACTCTGCTTTGTACAGCTTTTGGCTGTGAAACCCGTGTGACCACATTAACCCCTTCCTGCTCACTGGATTGCAAAGTCATCTGTGATTTGGGGAGGGTCCATGTACTTAGGGAAAAATAATCTGTGCACTTTTGAGTTTGACTTCTGCCAGCCAAGAGATACCTATAAACTGGTGATAAAGTGGTGGTCCAAGCAACTCCATTGTTTATAACCTGCTGGCCCAAATCTGCTTCTCTGTTGTCTGAGTGCCCTCTTTGTAGAAGGGAATGGCCCATCCCAGGTGCCCCATACTGTAAATGCTCTTGCTCTCTTTGCTCTGGAAAAGGGCATTTATCTCCCTAACATTCCTGCTCCAGGATGAGGGATGTGCTGGAATTCATCCTGTATGACAGAGGCTCCCCCCCTGCTCTGTTGCCCTTATGAGACCCCACCTGCAGAGCTGCCTCCAGCTCTGGGGTCCCAGCATGGAAAGGACCTGGAGCTACTGGAGAGGGTCCAGGAGGAGGCCACGGAGATGCTCCAGGGCTGGGGCCCCTCTGAAGCCAGGCTGGGAGAGATGAGGGTGTTCACCTGAGGAGGAGAAGGCTCCAGGGAGAGCTCAGAGCCCCTGTCAGGGCCTGAAGGGGCTCCAGGAGAGCTGGAGAGGGACTGGGGACAAGGGATGGAGGGACAGGACACAGGGAATGGCTTCCACTGCCAGAGGGCAGGGATGGATGGGATATTGGGAAGGAATTCTTCCCTCTGAGGGTGGTGAGGTCCTGGCACAGGGTGCCCAGAGCAGCTGTGGCTGTCCCATCTCTGGAAGTGTCCAAGGCCAGGTTGGATGGGTCTGGGAGTAACCTGGGACAGTGGGAAGTGTCCTTGCTTATGGCAGGATTGAAATGTGATGAGCTTTAAGGTCCCTTCCAGCCCAAACCAGTTTGTGTTTCTGCCACCATATCTGTGCTCTGAGCCAGCCTCAGCCCCTGCTGATTCAGCTTTACAGAGATGTCTCAGGCTGAAGCTCTGTTTTAGGGATGAGCCTGATGGAAGTTTGCTGTGTGGGGTGACACAAAGCACCACACTGGACCACTCTGTGATTCCTGTGGGGCTGGGGGACGCTGGGACCATCTGGATGAATCTGTGGGCCTCAGAGGTGCTGGGCTTTGGATCTGATCTCCAAACAACTGTGAGAGTTCAGTCTGGACACATGCAGAGACAACTTGGAGTATGAATCTTTACCTTGTAACCTCCCTGCCCTCCCTGTCTTGCCCTTTCAGCTCAGACTTGAGCTGTGCCATGTAAGCCCACATTTTCCATTTAATTTCATAGCCCATGGGGCTGTTTGTACAAGATTGGCTGGTAGGGATGTGAGCAGATTACAAATCAAAGGGAAGGAATTTGCTCCAGAAAACGCAATGGCAGCGGTGGCTCCCACCGAAACCTTCATCAGATGCAATTAAACAAAGCTTCATATTAGGAAAATGCTTGTACTTGCTGGCTCCCCTAGGCTGAATTGGCTCTTGTTTCCCATCAATTAACTCTTTCAGGCTCAATCCATGCACAAACAACGAGTGAATCCCCCTGGCAAAGCACAGTGAGCTGCTTTCCTCAGCCCAGGCACTGCAGCAAGCTCAGCCTTCCAGTCTCCCACAAGAAATGGGAGTGACAGCTAATGCAAGACCACAGGAGCCTGAAATAGCACCTTTCATCCCATTTTTAAGTTCCATTACACGGATAAAGCAACAGTAGTGATGGCAGACACGGGAGATGGAGATGGCTATCCAGAGACACTGGACCCCAAGACTAACTCTCCAGCTGATGGAAAGCAGCCAGGAGATGAATTATTAGGTGCAAATGTCACCTTTTCCAGTTTTCCAGCACTTAGTTTCTCCCTGCAGTTCCACTGTTTTCCCTGTTAAATGGGGGCAGCAGCTCATTTCTACAGCAAGCCTGTCCTCCTCTTCCTTCTCAGGACCTTCACCCAGGGGATGCTCCAGGGCATGCAAAGGCTTCAGGCAAAGCATTGCTACTGGGAGAGGGGCAGGAGCATTCGGGGATGACTTATGAATCACCTGGTGAAGGGGATGCTCAGCATCTGCCCATGGCAGAGAGGAAAAGTAAGTGAGGAGAAAGCACATCTCAAACTCACCCTGCAGCAAACACCTGAGGGCTGGCAGAGACAGCACTGAGAGACTTCAAGGGCTTCCCATTTCCCTCACCTAACCTGCAAAATTTGGGTCAAAAAGGGTTAAAAGGTGAAAGATACAGAAGATCAAAAGGATGACAGTGTTTACAAAGGGGACCAGAATAGGGACCAGAGATGCTTTGGGGAGCAGGCTGGGACTAAAGCAGCCCTGAAGCATTGAAAAAAGTCGTCAGGCAGTGAGAACAAGTCCTTTTTCCTCCCAAAATACCTTTTTCTCTGAAAAATTAAACAAAACATGCTTATTGATAAACAAATGCCACCTTTCTGCCAGAGCTCCTTGCTGCTGCTGGGTCTGACATGAGTTGCCATGGCGCAGGACTGCGGCTAAGAGTGGGAGAATTCAGCAGCAATGGGCTCCAAACGTGAAGCCCAAATAAGCTCCAGGTTCAAGCAAGGGTTTGTGAGGGGGATTTGTTGTGTGACATGAGCACACTGACCCTGATAACCCTGGGAGGGGGTCAGGGCCTGTGCTCCCACAGAGCCCATGTATCCTCCCTGGTGGTTTCCCACTGAAGGAGAGGAGACAGTGGGTCAGGTCATAGGGGCATGACCAGCCAAGAGAGCAGGTTAGTCCTTAATTCATAGCAGGCTTGTCTGGGATCTCTTAATCATTTCACCTCATCCACCTCCATATTTCAGTTACTTTTTGTAAACTGGGGGTGCAAAAGCATTTTCTACCTCAGAACCATTTTGCCTTTCTGTGTGGTCTGGGGCAAACCATGTAACCTCTCTGTGACTCTGTTTAGCAGCCACCACAGCAGTGAGCACAGCATTTACCTCATCAGGGCTTGAGAGGTTTAATTATTCCCAGACGGATGGATGCTGCATAAGCACAGTGTTTCGATGACTAAATCTTCCTGGAGGTGCCTCGAATATCTCTGATTAGTTTGTTTATACCCCAGATTCTGCACCATGGGCATGACAAAGATTACAAGGAGCGTGTTTAAGCAGGGGCACTGCCGCCGTGCCAGATACCTCCAGGTCAGAGGGAAACATGATGGAAAACTAATTAATTTTTTACAGCAAGAAAAACAACTACAGGATTGGGAAACATTAATTATTTATTGAACTTCTCCCTTTGCAGAAAAAAAAAAAGAGTTTATATGTACATATATCTCTTGACATATAAAATAATCACTCATTGCACATGATATGAGAATAACATCAGCAATCTGAGCTTCTGTTTTCGTACCATTCTTTTTTCAGAGGTCAATTAAAATAATGAGAGCCAAAATACTTAGGATCCTCAGGAAGAAAAAGACTAGCACAATAATGGCATGGGGTTGAGTTATGGAATATTTAGCCCACAGTGGTTGGTTCTAGTCTCCCTGGTATGAAGTGCTGAATTTTTGTGTGTGGGTAAGTCAGTTCCTGGTAGCTGTGGATCTGTCCCAAGATGTAGGTGAGATCCAAGTATCAGAGATGGAGAAGAGCCTTGGCAATTTAGCAGGTCAGCTGCAGAGTGGACACTGGCCATGAGCACCTCACTGTCCCACAGATGAGATGCAAACACTGGATTAAATGGATTTGCTGCAGCCAATTACCTGCTGGTAATCCTGGAATCCCAGAACGGTTTGGGCTGGAAGGGACCTTAAAGATTGCCTTCTTTCAACTCACTGTCATGGTCAGGGACTCCCTCCTAGACCTGGTTGCTTCCAGACCCATCCAACCTGGCCTTGGACACTTTCAGGGATGGGACAGCCACAGCTTCTCTGGGCAACCTGTGCTCACTACTCTCACAGAGAGGAATTCCTTCCTAATAGTTGATCTATCCCTGTCCTCTGTCAGTGGAAAGCCATTCTCCCTTGTCCTGGCACTCCAGGCCCTTGTCCCATGTCTCTCTCCATCTCTCTTGGATCGCCTTTAGGCACTGGAAAGGCCTCTGAGATCTCCCTGCAGTCTTCTTCAGACTGAACCTTGGTAATTCAGTCCAGCCAGTGAGTCAACAGGTGGGACTTAGTTTGATCCCTTCCCATGGGACAAGAGTACATCAACTAAGTGCCACAACTGGGGCTGACCTGTTCATAAATAAGTAATTTATTTGCAGAAAACCTTTTTTTTCCTAATGCGAGAGAGGAGAAAGTCAGATTTCCTTCTCTGGGCACCCACTGTAGCCACTTCAACAAGTTCAGTCCTTCAAAGAGCTCAGGTGTCTGAAGAAACCTGTTTGCTATGTTTTCAACCCAAAATTCCACTCTGCATCCTCTCTCACATGCCAAACTCACCATCCTCAGGCCTGCCTATATGCTCCATGCCATGAGCAGGAGGCTTCTCTGTCTTACTCTCTTTCACTGCCTAAAAGGGCTTAAAACAATTGTCCCACTGATGCTGATGATTTTTGGCCAAAAGTAACACAATAATTTGTGCAGTAACATCAGTAATTATTGATACAGAACTGCAGTAATTAACAACCGGGGACAGTAATTTGATACTTTCCTCCCTCTGATGTGAAATGGCAAAGAAAGCTGGGTTTGCTCAGTCAAGTTGAAGCCCATGAGGATGAAGGTTTCATGATTGGAGCAAAGCTAAACATTTTGGCTAACTTGGGAACAAACATGGCTTCTGAATTTTTAGAAACCAGCCCACATTTTGGCATGGTGTCTCTGACCACAGGAACTTCAGGTTTCCTTCCTCTCCAATCAGGATGTGCAAAAGCCAAGGAAATACCCTGAAACTCTTCAACTGTTTTGGGTTTTTTTTGCAGACACACTGAGATGGTTTGATTTGAGCCTGTGACTCAACTTTGTGGTAAGTTTTCCAGGAGGTGAAGATGAAGCAGGAAGAATTTCTGATGGCTCTTCTCTATGAGTCTTCCCAGCTCTCTCTTCATTTCCCTTACAGTTATGCAACAGAGGTTTTCCTCTGTGGCTTTTTAATGCACTGCCAGGAGCAGAGCTGTCCTAAGCATGGAAGTCCCTGTGACCACCTGCCTGTCACCCTCTGTTACACACAGATTTTGCAATTTATAGTACCAGGTTCTCCTACATGTGACCAACCTGTTTCCCAATGCACTCACTGCGAGGCAGGGAACCTGCCCACCCCCAAAACAGCCAAGCACACCAAGCTCCCAACAGCTTCTGCCAACAGTGTCTGGGCAAAGTCCATCCTGTGCTGTTGGCCAGGATCAACAAAAAAGCCAACAAGGAGTTATTTTAACATCATGAACCTGTGGGATATCTCAACAACCAGTAGGGCAGTCAAAAGTCTCCCACCAGACTTTTTTGAGGGGGAAAAGGTAGAGACCAGGAGGAAGCTGTGTCCCATGAGAAAAAGGAATTAAATGTCAGACTATTTCATCTCCCTATCAAGAAGGATTAATTTCCTAGGATTCCCCTGCAGGGAGAAGCAAGTCAGTCAGAGCAGTCCTGGTCTTGATACGGTGGCACAATCTTGGGACTTCCAAGGAAACAGCAAGAGACCAAAGTTTGATTCATAAAAGCTTCAGGAAGAAGAGGGGGGAGAGGAGATGATAATAATAATAATAACATTGAAAATGCCTGGGGGTGATTTCATAACATTAATAGGTAATATAGGCAATTATGTAGGCTTATTTTATTTCAGCAAAGTGCAGGTGGTGAGCTACATCTCCTCACAGGTGCTTTTCCAATTAGCTGTACGTCTTCTAGGTGAATAAATGGCCGTGTGCCAAAGCTCCATGCCACTGGCAACAGACTAATCCAAACTAATCCTGAGGACTCATCTTGCTTCATGTTAAAGTGACTAGAGTCTATTTTATTTATTATCTCTTGAAAGATCTCTCCTCTTCTTGGAAAAACAAGGAGGACTATTTCACAGTGGAGGCCATAAATGCACTTCACTCGGCATTCAGTAAGGGCTGGAAGACTATATCTGCCTGGATCCAGTTGCTTATTACCATTATGTAATAGCAGATGAATATCCTGTTCTGCATTAGCTTAATGTTTTCTTTTAATAATCAACTCATATCCACGTAATGGGGCAGCTTATGCAATCGGCCGCCTCGTGAGCTCTTCAGGGAGACATCTGTATTTCAGCATTGTTAATTACCACCACTGGATCATTAAAATGTATTTATTTACTTTTGTTATTACAGCTGGGTGAGTCCTACTGCTTAGCAAAGGGGTCAGCTGGTAAAATCGCCTGGTGTAAGCATGGTGTGGGCAGGAATTATCCCAGGTATCCACACACACACACATACACAAGCATCCAGCAGGCACTTGGGGCTTGATGTGACGCCTTGCTCCTCCCAAAGCACGGATGATGTCGTGGGTACAGAGCAGATGGGCGGGAGAAGCAGGGGACAATCATGACATGGTTGTTCATTTTACATTCAATCCCAGTAGAAACATCTGTATTCATCCTGTCGGAGGGATTTCGTGGAGCATCACTACCAACCTTTTGACTTTCGGAGGCCAGACACCAGGAATTCTCACAGTGACAGTTAAACATTGAGGGTGCAGCAGCTCCCTGATATTTGACCTGAGGAGAGGGCTGAACATGCTCAGTTTTGACCTGATTCAGGGAATTTTACAAAGCACCCACATCTTTGGATATTTTTGCCAGACCTCTGCGGCTTCTTATAGCAGCATGTTTGGGGAAAGGAAGGTTTTCTTCCCAGTTTTCCAAAATAGTTAATTTATCCTATGACTAAGCAAGTTGCTGCCAGAGGCTTTTGGAGGACCTTCAGTCCCTAATTCCCACTAATTTCCCTCAAATGTCAGTCCCTTACAGCGCAGACCACTTGCACAATGTTGGAGCCCTCATGCTGGAACCACAATCCTGGGGGTTGGAATTAGATTCTCTTTGAGGTCCCTTCCCACTCACCACAATCTAGGATTCTGTGTTGGTCACTAAAACCCCTTAAATTCTCCTTCTCTTGGGGTTTACCCAGGCACCAGTTCTGGGTCACCTGCAAATCCCCAGGGACTCTACCCAACTTTGGATGCTCCTGGAAGTCCCATCAGTTCTTGGAGAACCCTTTAAAAAACCCAACCACCTCCCCAGGCTTTTGAAGTTATGACTCCAGGTTGGTGGGGAAGAGGAGGCTGCCAGGATAAGGCTGCCTGACATCACCCGGATCTGGTCCAGGACCATCAGACACCTGTTGAGCCTCCCAGTGTAATTCCACTGCAGCTGCTGCCCTAACCCACAAGTGCACAAGCAGGAACATGAGTTGTTTGGATCACTTGCCTCCAACATTGTTCTCTGGAGTGTTTGAAAAAGGCCTAATGAAAAGTGACTCAGAAATAACTGGTAAGTGCCAGCCTCACCTTTTTATTGTTTCATCAAAATGGGAGAGACAGTGAAGGAGAAGAGTCAACCTTCTCTGTAAGATCCACTGTCCCAACTTGCCTGCAGCTTGCAGGCTGAGTGAAATGTTGACACAGGTTTGACAAGGCTGCTTGATTTATGAACAGCTCAAAGGAGGGGGAAAGAAAGGGAGAAGAATTAAACATTATAAATCAATGAGTAACATCCATAACCCTGAAGTGATTGTTGTAAACAATACAAAACACCAGCCTAATTTTTATAAGTGTAATTTACGACAAGCAATTCCTTCCAAATGAGAGAATTTAAAAGGAAAAAAACGTCACTTGTTAGAATATCATTAATTCAATCAGATGAGAACTAAGCCAGCCATTGTTCCTAATGGTGGAAAATTTCACAGGAGCTAATTGCTTCTCTGTGATGCCTCTCGGGGCATCTGCATTGNCCAGCCTAATTTTTATAAGTGTAATTTACGACAAGCAATTCCTTCCAAATGAGAGAATTTAAAAGGAAAAAAACGTCACTTGTTAGAATATCATTAATTCAATCAGATGAGAACTAAGCCAGCCATTGTTCCTAATGGTGGAAAATTTCACAGGAGCTAATTGCTTCTCTGTGATGCCTCTCGGGGCATCTGCATTGGGGCCTGTTGGTGCTGGAGGAGAACCAGGCTGGAAGTGAGGGCAGTGAGGGCATGACCAGACCCTCAGCTCTGCCCAGTCCTTGGGACAACCCTGGGTACCACCCTGCCTGGGTGGAAACCTGCTCCCAGGTGTGCTGCTGGCTTTATCCCAGTATCTCCCAGCTTGCTTTCTCTCCAGGGACTTCTCCAGAGCCTGGAGAAATATGTCCATGTAATGATCCAACCTCTTGGGCAGTGAGGGGATCAGGTCAGCTAACTTCCAGCACAAGCTGAGTACTGTGGGAAAGCCAAGGGTGCTAAACTTGTTCCCAAATTCAGTAGTGATGCCCAGTCTGAAAGCTGGGGCGTACTTTGCGGATGCAGCTGCACTGTGCAGCTCAATAAACCCTGCTGATGTGAGAATTAAAACTCATGTGGCAAGGAGATGACAAGAAGTCAACCCAGATAATCCTGCTGTTACCTCTGCCTGCCTCACTGCTCACCATCAACCAAAACTTCTGCAACTGGTATTCTGCACCTTCAGTGCTCAGAGCTGGAAGGTTAAAGCATCAAATGGTGCCATGGAGAAACAAACCCAAAACTATTTCCCTGCTGTGCAAGCGCAGAATAAGGAATGGTCTCTTCTCATCCAAAGAACTTTCAGTGCAAAGGGAAAAACAAGAGATGGGGAGAAAAAGGATGTTTTCACACAGACTATCATGTCTGGCATGAGCCAGTGGTCCAGGAAGTTACTGTCCCAGCTGTGGTTTAAATGAATCTCTTTTAATTTGTGTCACAGCACATTGAGAGAGCACATCACAACTCTTGGACAGGGGATGGGACAGAGCACCATCATCCTCTCCAAAAAAAGCATTTACACCACGGCAGGATTCAAGTGACATGGTTTTCAGAAGCAGGAATCAAACCCCAACTGAATTCCTGACCCAGAGCCTTGCTCACAAGAACATGTTTGTGTTTATTCCCAGCATTTTCACGGCAAAGCTCATCTCTTCAGGCCTGCTATTTGCCTTCAGGTGATTAACAGATTCCAGAGTGCTTGGGGATGGAGACTTCCTCATCTATAAATATATGGATCTAACAAAGATGTAATGAGACTGTAATTAATTAACATTTGCAGAATGCTGTGAGAGGCACGACAAAATGCAAGGTATTACTATTGGCACTCTGGGGAGCATTAGCACAGCTCTTTGAGCTCTATCTTCTCACCTTCCCTGCTGTTTCATAAATGTTATCCTCCCAAAGGGAAGTGAGGTACAAAACCTGATGATTTGCTGCCAGCAAAGTGCTCCTTCATTAAGGAAGGTAATGATGGAGCTGCGGGAGGACATGGAGCAGAAAGGGTGGTGCTGGGGCACAGAGTGCTGGGTGAGCAGAGCTCAGGTGCATGACAGGACCTGGTCTTGACTGTGGGATAAACACATGGCCAGACTAGGGCTCTCTCACTTTAAAATTAATCCTCAAGAGAGAAAGAAATGCTTTACCAGGGACATTACTGATCTTTGCCAGAGATGTCTTCACTTCCAAATCTGTAAAGCACCTTCAAGCAGCAAATTCAGCATCAAATTTTAGGGGTTTGGCCCTTTTGTCCCCAAATCCCTGTTTAATACTTGCGAACTGCAGCCACTGCAAGTGATTTACATAGATCTCTAAAGTTTGGACAGCCTCAGTAGACAGAATCCTGGAGTGGTCTGGGTTGGAAGAGATCTTAAAGCTCATCCAGTCCCATCCCTTGTCATGGGCAGAGACCCCTTCCACCAGACCAGGTTGCTCCAAGCCCAACCTGGTCTTGGACACTTCCAGCGAAGCTAAGATTTAAGATTTCCTACAAACAGCTAAGACTAAATATTTATTTCACCAGGAATATCTGGAGAGTGGATGAATGTGCTCTTAACAGGTACATGGACACATGCATCTTGCACACACAGAAATACACACATGTATGCATTAACACTGAAGGTGGGGGCAGCTGTCACCTCTAGAGGGCCTGGAAAGCAAAATGAATCTGTTTCCACTGTGCCTTGGAGGGAAGGAACTGACACAGCAAGTTGCATTATAGACACTTCACAGATTGAGCAATGACATTTGTTCTTCTGGTAAGCTCTTAAATGCTTTGAAAGAGGTGAAACACAATACATCTAAAACATGAGCTTAGAGTCATCAACTCTAAAGCCACCCTCTCAATTACACTTACAAACAGCATTTTCCTTCACCGAATTAGAAGCAGTCTCCATAATCCCTTGCCATTGGAGCACAGCGATCCCATGTGTGCATGCAGGTTAGGGGATCCCTTGGATGAGGAAACTGCACAGAGATAACTCAAGATGGCACCAGAAATGCTGTTGGCAAAAGAGGGAAGACTGCCACAAGAGATGTGCTGACCACAGAGTCTGGTCACACCCCATTGCTGGATATCAGAGAGCTCCTCTGCCAGCCCTCTGGGCCACTCTGCTGGTCCTCATCCCATCCCTGCTATATTAGGGAGAGATAAAGTAGGAAGGCAAGGAGAAACCCCCCCAGAAAAACAAAAGTATTCTGTGCTGCCAAGATTTTACCAAGTTGCAAAACTTTCAGTTCGTCTTCCCAGCACTGCTGACATGAGGCTTGGAGCAACCTGCTCTAGAGGAAGGAGTCCCTGCCCGTGGCAGGAGGGTTGGAACTGGCTGGTCTTTAAGGTCCCTTCCAACCCAAATTGTTCTAGGATTCTATATATTGGGAGGGAGCAGAGGAGCTCAGCAGACATGGTCAGAGGACCAGGGGACATAACCTATGCAAAGAAATGGAAGAAGCTAATTTCCACTGATCTTCAATTTCAGAGTGTGAAGCTGCAACAAACCCAACACCACAACCTGGCTGCCAGAAATTTCTCCCATCCTCCCATCCATTTCCATCCCATCTTTGCCATGGCAAAGGTTGCATGGGAAACCTCAGAGCTGCAAGAGCTCCGTGGCCACCCCAGCTGGATGGATTAGGATGTGTAACAGTTGTGGAGGACACTTGGCCGCACCTGGCCAGCCTGGAACAGCAAAGCAACCCCAAATCCATGTCTGAACAAGCTTCATGGAGCCCTGTGTGGCCAACTAAACCTTTTACCCATGAACAGTCTTTTATCTAAATTTCTCCTTCTCACACAGGTCTTGTGTCTCACCTACCCAAGCAAGCCTGTCTTTGGCAGGCCAGCCCCAAGAGGAAGAGTGGAAGACAGCTTGATTGCCAATATCTAATCATAATTTGGGATCCAGAAAGCTACTTATCTTAGGAATTGCTTAATAATGCACTTAGTGTGTGAAGTATTATCACTATGTATAATTAAATACAGAGAGTTATGCAGAGGGAGATAAGGATCCTGTGCAAACGGACGAGTAGGAAGGTAATTGAGATCTGGGCTTCTGTTCTGCCAGCTCCTCACCTAGATCAGTGTGAACTGCCCCAACATGTGTGCCTGGAGAGAGAAAAACTTGGGAAATGGGAAGGGAGAGGGGGCAAAGTCACTCCCTCTTGTCCTATCTGTCCCCACTCCTCTGTTTCCATGAACAGTGCCCACAAAATCCACAGGAAGCCCTGGAGTGCAATGGGGAAATTGGTGCACAGGAACCATGAAGCCCTGGGGTGTGAATTATTTAGTGCTGTGGAAGAACAATTAAGCTCTGTGAGATATTTAGTCCAGCCCTATGGCAGATGGAAGTTGGAAAGGCAAGGTGTGACACACACAGGGGATGAGTCGTGCGCAACCTCCAGCAGCCCCAAATTGCCGCTTTGACTCATGGGACCAAAAAAAAAATCTGTCATGATATTGAACCCACCCTGAGGATTTGCACAGGAAGTTAGTGCCAACCTGCAGTTGAGCATTTCACTCCTTTTAAGAAGGGGTGACATAGAATTATAGAATAGTTTGGGTTGGAAGAAACATTAGAGTCCATCCAGTTTCACCCCCTCTCCTGGGCAGGGACACCTTCCACTATCCCAGGCTGCTCCAAGCCCTGTCCAAGCTAGCCTTGGACACTTCCAGGGATGGGGCAGCCACAGCTGCTCTGGGCACCCTGTGCCAGGGCCTCAGCACCCTCACAGGGAAGAATTTCTCCCCTATATCCCAGCTAACCCTGCCTCTGGCAGTTTAAATGTAACACCCCAAGTCCTGCTGCCTTTGAGTCGAACTGGCAGGTTGCAGGAGGTTTAATATCACTTCTTGAGGACAGAGGAAATGCCACCAGGGCTGATTTATTTTGTTGCTTTGCTGGCAGGGGATGTGGAGCAAACAAGAAAAAAAGATGGGAAAAGAGCAGGAAAATGGAGGAGAATACAAATGAGAGGAGAGGTTCCAGCAATGACATTTCTGCTGCAGAATCACCAACATTTCTGCAGTGGTGCTGCCATAACTTGTGACAGCACTGCTCAGCTCATGGCAGAAAGGGATTCTCCTCATACCCCAGTTCTTGGAGCTACATGAGCATTGAGCACTATGAGTTATGGTATTTCTTGTGGAACCCATAGAGCCTTAGAGACCCTCTGTGCCAAGCACGAAGACAACACAGACCCAAACAAGTAAATCCCTCGTCAGAGGAGGGAGCAGAGGGAGCAGACATCGTTTACCTGTGCAAGGAGAGAGAATGAAAGGAGAAAAGCAGCTATTGCTCACAATTATTTTCCAGTCTTTTGTGCCCATGGAAAAAAAATTAGAAAATGTGCCTGGAACAGCACAAGGAACAGTGGAAATGCAGGAAACAACCTGAAACTTACTTCTCCAAGCCCCGTATTGTCTATTCCTCAATATTAGGATGTGTCTCAATCGACACCTCCTAATTACAACATCCAGCTGCAGCATCATAATCAAGGTGAGCAGTGAACCTCAGAGAAAAGCTTTTCAAACATAAATGCTCTTGGCCAGCCTCCCCAAGCATCCCCAAGAGTGGTTTGGGTTGAAAGGGGCCTTAAAGCCCATCTAGTTCCACTCCCTGCCATGGGCAGGAACACCTTCTACTAGACCAGGTCGTTCCAAGACCTGTCCAACCTGGCCTGCAGAAGCATTTCAAAAGCCAGAGGATTGTTCTTTTCCTCACCCAAGGACACTGAAAGAATAAGGAAACAAAAAAGCCAAGGGAAGAGGAAAATGGTTCAAGACCCCTTGGCAAGACAAACAGTAAGTGAGCACTGGGCTTGTACAACAAACACATCAAGGAACAAAACAAAGGTGTAAGAGAGGAAGGAGAAAATATTTATTTACCTTTTTTTCTAGAGTTCTTTTCCCTTTCAGGCAAATAATATTTATGCCATGGGGCTTTGACAGTCCTCTGGAAAACATACAAAGCCTTTTTGTTCCCACTTGCCTTCCAGGTGGGAGGACTGGTTGAGCAGCTCTGGGGAATGAGGGTGAAAACCAACGACCCAGAGCTGCTACTTAAAGGGAGAAGAGGAAAAGGAGTGAGGAGCAGGGCAGGAGGGCCAAAGCTCTGCAAGGGAGGGAAGAGGAGAGTTCCAGAGCCAGGATTCCTGGACATGTCCCTTCCAAAACAGTCCACTCTAATTTGGGACAGCATCACATCCCTCCTGACTCCAAAGGATCTGCATTGCCTCAAAACCCACTCCTGAGCCACCAACTAAAATTTACCTACAAACATAATTGGGTCAGGATTTCACTTGCACAACAAATTCCTGGGAATTTTTAATGGTGGACTTTAAGCCCTGTTAAATCACAGGGATCTGCAGGAAATCTTGATGACGACATTGGTTCCTTCCCACCAGGCATTTAGGACACGATAAATTTGGTCTGAACTTAAGCTTCCTCCCACGGGGAGCTCAGCAAGCCAAAAAGCACTTCTAAGACAAATCCAGAGCGATGTAATGGATATGTGACTAAAGTAGTGGGGTTTAGGTAAACCTTAATCCTTAATAAATTACAGATAATTTGTATGTAAGGAGTTATAAAGACTATCTGGATACTTTTAATAACTAAATGGCTGAGTGAGAAGAGGAAAGAAGAGATAAGGAAATCAACTGGTTGTAAATTTAAATAGGAGACCAGCATAACAGCCTCTCGAAATGCTCATTATTTTGGGAAACGCTGGCCTGATGGAATTAAAATGCTCTGTGGGAAGAGAACAGGTTTTTCAAGCATGGAAGAGTTTGGAGGTGGACAGAAGGAAACTAGTAGCTGACTTAGAGATTAAGTTCTTTCCTATTTCCTTTTCTTTTCCTTAGGGAAAAGAAGATCATAATATGAAAGTTAAGCATTCTGAAGGGCTCAGATTGATCCTTTTTCAACATTTGAGGCTTTTTCTACATCAGTAACTTTTAAAAAAGTTATAGCTAATGGTTTATCAGCAAAGCACTGACTTATCAGCAAGGATTTCTGCTTGAAAAAGGAAACTTCTGGTGAAAAATCAGAGCTGTTAACATTGAGCATTCATTTTTTTTAAAAAGGACATTTCAATTTTTTTTTCATCTTGATAGCTCAATAATTCTCAAATGCAACATAATTCAGTTACCCCAGACTCCCAGCATTCCTGTACCAAGTGGGATGTCTAGACCATAAATGGTCACAGGCTGTTTGCCCCAGCAAACACCCACTAAGGAAAAGTTTTCTACTCATTAATCCACCTCAAAGTCCCTATGCACAGCAGGGGATTTACTGTAACCTGGGCAGGACATCACAAAGGGGTTTGCAGGATTTGGGATGTGCCACTCAACATTTGACTTTCACCCTCGGCATCCCGGGCACCCATCTGGGCCCTGGAGTGTCTCCAGTGCCACTGAACCAGGTTGGTCACCCCATCATGCTGCAGGAAAGTTGCCCTGAGCCACTGACCCATCTGAGACTGGCAGGAGAATAAGCACAGGATTTTCAAAAGCACCAGAGTTTACCTTCTGAACACAGTATCACACTGTGAATATCCTGGAATAGTTTGTGCTGGAAGGGATCTTAAATCTCCAGTGCCACCCCTGCCATGGGCAGGGACACCTTCCACTATCCCAGGCTGCTCCAAGCTCTGTCCAGCCTGGTCTTGGACACTTTCAGGGATGGGCCAGCCACAGCTTCTCTGAGCAACCTGTGCCAGGGCCTCAGCACCCTCATGGGGAAGAATTTCTCCCCTATATCCCACCTAACCCTGCCCTGTGTGAGTCTGAAGCCATTCTCCCTTGTCCTGTCCCTCCAGGCACTTGTCCAAAGTCCATCTCCATCTCTCTTGGATCCCCTTCAGGCCCTGGAAGGTGCTCTAAGTTTTCCCTGGAGCTTTCTCTTCTCCAGGCTGGACAATCCTTGCTCCAGCATTTCCACATCCCCCCACTGTTTGGGGTCACAGAGCTGAATTCAGCTCTGCAGGAAGGCATCTCCCCACAGCAGATGGGCAGAATTCCCCCTCATGTGCTGCCCATGCTTTGGGATGAGTTCAAGTCATGGTCAGATTTCTGGGGTCACAGGAAGTCTCTCACCCACCAACATCCCACTCCTTCATGCTACTTTCAAAATCTGCCCCTTTCCTTACACATTATAAATCTCCTTTTTTCTTCCAGGCTGCCCTTACTGCCACTGCCAGGGCTGGGGAACCCACTGCCAACACAGACATTGACACTGAGGAAGGACAGAGTCAGAGACCCTTCCCTCCCTCCTTCCCTCCCTCCTCCACTCCCTACCTCCTTCCC
>VZTT01032731.1:129540-169980 GCA_013400855.1 Buphagus erythrorhynchus | reverse complement strand
GCGCTCTCTCCTCCCCTCCTTCCGTCCTTCCCTCCTTCCCTCCCTCCTTCCCTCCCAAGACCAATGTTCCATGACCCGCTGGTTCGTTTTAGCAGGTGATGGATCTGGGGGCAGATAATTCTGCCTTCTGGTTAATTAATCCAGTGTTACAAGAGTAGTGAGAGTCTAATGCCCAGTCTTAATCCCCCTGTAATAACACTGCATTCCACCTTCCAAGGCAGGGCCACTTGTTGGGGTGCAACTGGGGTATTTCAGATCACAGAGGCTGCTGGTTCCTAGTGCCATTCCTACTGCTCATGCTTTATTAGCCATAATTTGATATGTTACCCGCCCCATACACTCGATCTAAGCCCAAAATATTGTTTTACAACATTAATTAAAAAGCATTGACACTGAATGCTTGGTTCACATGCTCCAATGCGATTTATGGGTTGTGTTTAATTACCTGACAACTGTGATTTATCACATCTACCTGGTAGGTGCCATGTGGATTTAAATGAATTAATGTTTGGTGGCTTTAGTATACCTCGCTGAGGAAGGAGGGAGGGTATCTCATAAACATTAAACTCCTCACATATGAAAAAAAAAAAGATATTTCAGGCATCTAAACTGCAAACAAGATAATGTGACCTGGGCAGAGTCCCACAGCAGCTGTTTGTGGAGCATTGCTTCATTAAGGATCTTGGTGACTTTTCATGGAAGGTTTAACTAATTAGTTGAGTAGGCCCTCAATAAACGAGACACCAAGTTCTGTTTAGTTTTAATTACACAGTAGCCCTGTTCAGTTGCTCAAAGTCAGACATGTGCTTAAGTGTTTTGCTGAATTAGGATCAGTGTGAATACACAACTCCTGTAAGCATCTAGGAAGCTGTGCTGACATTGATTTAATGAATGCAGATTTGCAGCTGGGGAAAAAAATGTCCTGAAAAATAATAAAGAAAGAAAGCAGCTGGAGCCTTGGCTCAGAAAGGGCACTGTGACAGGCACCTCCTGTTGTTGATCCCAGTCACTTTAGCAGGATAACATTCACATTTGGGAAGAGGGGCAGCTCGCACTGGCATATGCCCTGGTGCAGTAAGATTTCCTGTTCCAGGAAGAAAAGGCTATTGCAGAAGGCCTCGAAGGATGGAGAATTTTGCCAGGTGTCCTCTTACTAGCTTTGTCCCATCACAGTCCTCCTCTTTGTCCCTCTCCTTCCTCTTTCTCCCCTCGTCCCCACCACAGACTCTATGAGTGTATACACTCACATTCTCTCCTGCTCCTATTGCCACCTCCAGTCCAGCCCCCTCCTTCCAGCACAGCAATTTTAAGTGCAGAGCTCTCTCACCCCAAACTCCAACTACTCCTTTCAGTGTAGCCTCCTCCATCTCACATTGCAAATAGCAATTTGCTCTTTCTGATTTTCACCCACCGCTTTCCAGCCCTGGGAGCTCATCAGACACAAATAGTGTCTTAACTCTGTCCTTTCTGCACCCAGCTGCAGGGATACCCTGTATCCTTCTCTTTTACACAGGTGTTGGGTCCCAAATCCAGCCAGGACAGAGGGAATGGGTTCCCCTCACCACTGCAGATAAATCTTTTCTTCCTAGTCACTCCTCCACCCACTGTCTCCAAAGGAGCCCTGCGCTGAACTAATCCATTCCCCCCTCCAGCACGAAGTCCAGAACCCATTCCCAGTCCTCCTCATATTTATTCTCATGTTCCATTCTTTTGACCCAAAGCTGTGTTTTTTTACCCTAGATTTTCCTTTTAGGTGATCTTTCCAGCTCCTTTTGCCTTCAGTGGCTCTCACTTAACTTTTCTGCTTGATTTTTCCCAATTATTTCCCTCCAGTCCAAGCACACCCTAATTTATATCCCTTGTCCTTCCCAGCTCCCACCCATCCTCAGTCCCTTCTCATTAAAAACCTCCTTAAACACACATTTGGCAATTGCTGCCCCAGCTCCTCTCTTTCCTTCTCTGCCATTTGCCCTCTTCTTCCTGACACAAAGTATTTCAATCCCATTACATGAACATTTCCCAAAACAAAGACCGTCAGTATTCAGGTGGAAAATTTCTTTTAAAAATAAACATCTTTGCTGTCCAGATGAATATGTGTTACCTAATTGTTTCCCAGCTACTCTGTTTATGTAACCTTGAAGTTATTTTGTATAATCCTTTAGTTCTGACAACTCAAGATTTGTTATGAACTAATATTTTAAAGTCAAAATAACTCAGAGGTACAGGAGATTGTTACAGATCGCTCAGACAATCTGTACAGGGAGAAGCAACATTTATACTTTGTATTTTTTTAAGATGAAAGGCTTTTCCTGGGTTACCTTGTCTTCAACTCTTGAGTAAAGCAAACACACTCCCTTTCCAATTTGATGGCCTTTAGGAAGTTGAAAATATACACATGGATACACATGTATTGTCTTTCTACCCGGCATTTCTATGTGAATAAAGGACTTTGAGCCAAAACCAATCAGATAAGATCTTTCAGGAACTTTTACAAAGTCACATACTTGTGCAAATCACTGGCATGTTTATAGCAACAGGCACCACAACAGAGCTGTGTGCTCAGTCAGAGCAGGCAACCTCCTCCATCTGTTTTGTGCCTGTATTTACATGTGCCACCAGGCGAAACATCACCTGGCACAGCACAGAGGAGCTCAGAGGGGTGGGGAAATCATTGCTCCTCAACCCTCCCTCCCCCAGACCCTGAACAGACAGGGACACGTCTGCAGGAACAGATGGAGCGGCATGGCTGTCACAAACCAAACACGATGGTTTAGGACAGAGGAAACCGCCTCAGGTTGTGCCGGAAGAAGTTCAGGTGACATATTAGGAAACATTTCTTCCCCATAAGGGCTGTCCAGCCCTGGCACAGCTGCCCAGGGCAATGGTGGACTCACCATCCTTGGAGTGAATTAAAGCTGTGTGGATGTGGCACTTGGGGGACATCATTTAGTGGTGGGGAATGGTTGAGCTTGATGATCCTAGAGATTTTTCAACTAAATAATTCCATGATTCTGTGCTTTTGGGTCCTCTTGTAGGTTGGGCTGCTGCACCAGTTTCTCCCTCTCTCTATGAAGGAGAGTAAACAAGATTAATCATGTCACTGAAGGTGCTATGAACTGTCAAAGACCTGGAAATCTTGGAGTGTGAGATCCAGCCCCAGAAGGAAATGTTGGTATGCATGATCGTGTGTAACCACCTTGGTGAGGAGTTGCCCAATGCTGGTATGGAGAAATTGTCTTTCAGGTTGTGTTAAAATAAAGGAGAAAAAGACACTTGTTTTAGAATGCAAATGTTCCTACCAAAGTAATTATTCCAGAATAGCTAATCTGATAAACTACCAAAACCAGAAAACTGTGTCCTGGAAGGATGGAGTTTGATGATTTTTGGGGATTCCCAGGTATGTTGTTTACTGTTTTGCCAGACAGCACCTAAAATGGTGGTATTCCACCAAGCTGGGCCCGATAGAAACATAAATAACATCTGTGAGGATGAGATGGAAGCGATTAATTTGAATCTCTTTCATAGAAAATGGGTTGGAAGGATAAAGCCAAAAAATTTTAACCATAAACACCTTCCTAAGAACAGTGAGAATTTTACCCAATACAATGATTTCTTCAAGGCATAAATGACCTGCTTTAATGTTTCTATTTGTCAATGGAAATTACTTTCCAAGAAGCTGAGTAGAGTCTATTTTTTTCTCAAAGGACAAGTCCTTTCCCTTTTGCACCTTTCAGCAAGGCAGAAGGTGGAACCTTCACCTGCCAGGGATGAGTGCTGCCAATGCAGATGTCTATCAACAGGTAAAATGAGTCCCCAGGCAGTGCAGGCTGATGGGAGCTCAGCTTCAGGCTTTAAACTGGCTTAGAGAAGTGTCCAGATTGCATGGGGGAGCCTGGAAAAGACAAGCATGATTTATTGCACTAAATCACACAAATAAAGGTAAGTGAGTGACTCAAGCATGTGCTTGCCTTCCCAGGGGTCAGCACAGCAGAGAGGCACAACCCTCTCCCCACCTGGTGGAAAACTGCCCCGGGGGATCCTCCCAGGATCCAGTTGCTGATCTGGGGAACATCACTTTAAGCCAATGTATTTCATTTCCAGTCCCCTGGGATTCCAGATGAACAATCAAAGGGGTGAAAAGGGAAGCTCCACCCAAGTTCCTATTTCACAGGATGAGGCACATTACGAACTGACAGTGGAACTGCCCGAGGTGCAGTGAGGGCAGATACAGAGCCCACATGAGCCCTGAGTTTTGATTAATTACCCCAGCAGGATTTTCTTTCTCTCACCATTGAATTAACTGCATGCACTGGATGGAGGAGATGCTCCTGGCCAAGAGGGAAGGTGTGAAAGAACCCCTCCCCTGCTCTCCCAGCCTGCAAACTTCTCTCCTACTGGAAAACCCTTTGCAAAAAATCATTTTTGAAGGGTTCTGCCAAATGAGTTTTAAGCAATAATTAGCTGGGGATGGGCTATGAAGGTGCAGAAGTGCCATTAAAAGGAGAAATGATTCACTCCACCACCGCTGTCCTGGTGTGGGAGGAGAGGAGAAAGCACCAAGAGCCCACTTGCCAAACCCTGCTCTCCTTACTCAGAGGAAATTTTTTAATTGCCACCCACACAAATTCAACCCCCTGTGGCTCATTGCCACAGAGAATAAGATCAGCTTTAAAGCCACCAGAACCTGAACACAATAAAGGTTGTCTCCTAAGTTCTTCATTCATAGATGGCACCTTTTCCAGATTTTCCCACCTACTGCAAGAGGTAGAAGTTCTGATTTATTTACTTCTTCTGTTCTCACAGGAAACAAGGCTCTCAGGATATCCCATGACTCTTAGAGCCAAGGATTTCTGGATGAACACCTATTCTCAATATACAGCAAAAAGAATGCCAGAGCTGGCAGAGGCCTCGTGTCGTGGGACCACTGCCTGAGTGGGAGCGAGAGCTCTGAGCTATGATCAGCTCCAGCTCAGGATCCTTCACTCATTCCTGGCTCTCCCCCGAGTGCTCCATTCCCAGCTCAAACCTGATGGTGGAGGACAGAGAAAGGATTCAACACCCGAATCAACCTCCTCCCAGCTGCTGTTGTGGAGCAGGATCAGGCTATGAATCATGGACCCCTACAGAGTTTGGACAAGAAAATAATTCCCAGAGGGATTCTGAAGCTCAGCTCCAAGCTTAGGGTCTTTCAACCCCTGTGTTGTTCGTTGGGTTGTAGGTTTGGGGTTTTTTTACATTACCCCTTTGGGCTCAGGGGTCTAATTACTTTTCATTCCTTTTTTCTTTAATGATGATATTTGAGTGACAGATCTTTTATTAAAACATTGTTATCAGAAAGCATCCAGGAGTGGGCAGGGCTGAGCTCCACTCAGGGTTTCCATGCCTCAGGAAAGCTCTTCCTGGCTCTCACCTGGCCTCTGAAGAGCAGAAGTTTGGTGGGCAGGTTTGGAGAAAGAGACAGAAGGACATGGTTGTCCCAAAAGTTTGGTAGGAAAATGAATGTCCATCACACCAGAGAGGGAAGTGGTGAGGCAAAGGAGAGATCCTTCAAGAGCTTCTTCCCATCCCTTCTCCCTGGCAGGAGAGCTGTGATTGAGAAGGACATGGTGTGGGCAGCTGATGCTGTACTCACCTCATTCCTTGTCCATGTGGTGACCACCCACACAGCAAAGAGCTGTATCCTCTCCTACTGATCCCATGCTCCAGGCACCTGACCAAACCTGGGGGTGGTCATGTCTTGGAGCCTTCTTTTGGAGCATGGCTTTGCAGGAGTCATTTTTCCATGCTTCCTTCTCTCCTCCTGCTTTATCCACTGAGACCATGAGTTCCCTAGGATGAGAAACCTGCAGTGGTCCAGCACTCCTGATACCAAGTTAGTGCCATCATGGCATCTTCTGACACAGGCACTGCACAGAAAAGTCTGTGGGATATATTCCATGGGAGGTCAAATCAGTTGCTCTTGGATCTGAGGCAAAATGAGGCTTTACCCATCTATCCCTTCTTTTTTTTTCTCCTCGCTAAGTGCATAATTCTTCCATTTTTCTTTAAAGATCATTCTAACATGAGACTTGAAGCACTGGGGCCAGAACCTGAAATAATTCTGCTTAAAAAGATCTTACCTGAGGTTGTTATTGGGTTGCTGCATGTCTTCTCCAACCTCTCCCATCTTCCCCAGCACATTCTGGCTGCAATTTCCAAGACACTGTGCAAGAAGAATCGATCCACTGTTCCCAACTCGCCTCGCCCAGGGGTTTTGGGATGGTGTGATCAAGTGCCCAATACCAACTGCTCTGTGCCAGAGCACACACTTGACATGGCCCCACTTTCCAGCCCTCCCAGACTGGTTTCTGATGTGGCTTCTGCCCAGATAAGCCAATATACACGCAATGCTGTGAGAAAAGGTTAAAAAACCCCTAATTTGCTCTCTCCTGCCTATTCATGAAGCAATTCCAATTATTTAATGGATTAAATGAGCCTGAAAGCCACAAGGGTCCCCTGTGAAAGGAGAGGAGACAGCACTTCACAGTTGGAGGTGTTTGGTGGGTCAGGTTTTGGCAGAGGGGCATCACCAGCATCCAGGGTTGGCTGTGCCATCCCTCTACTTCTCTTCTGCTGGAGTGGAAGAAGATTGGAAAAGGGGGAACTTTTGATTTTTTGATTCTGCTGCTGTGTGCCTCATTTTTCCTGAAAGTGGATGCAAGGTCTGGTTGAGGCATGGGGCTAAGCCCCTTTCCTAGAGGCCACCTATCTTTCAGGAGATCATTTTTTTGGAAAGCCAATGTGCATCCTCACTGATGAAGGATAATGATCAGAAAAATTCCACCAGACATGCAGAGACCTTGCCAAAGTCCTGAGGCCATGTCCGCCCCGTCACCGTTCCAGGATCTGCCAAGCATCAACTCCTTCCCACTTTCTTGCTCTTCAGTGCGTATTTTCCAATATTTTTTTCCAAAATAAAAATGATTATCAGGGCTTTTTCTTCCTTTATTTTACTTGGCTGGGTCACCTCTGTTAATTGCTCATTCCCATGTTTATCTCTGCTCCCAAGCATCTGGGGACAGGTTCTGTGAGTGGGGAGTTCTGGACAGGCAGGATGTGACATTGCCTGTCGAGTTTCCACCTGAGACCCTAGATGGTGGGAAAAATTCAGCCAAAACACCCAATTTCCTGTGAAGTTCCTTTATTATCATTATTATCATTACTACTAGTATTAATACTCCTTTTATTAATACTGTTGTTATCTTGTACTGAAATATCCATTTTAGGATTTTTTCCCAACAGAAATACTATGTCTATTTTTGAGGGGAACCTGTGGACTAAGCAAGCAATGTGGCAAAACAACCTAAAAATTTCAGAGTGGGGTGAAGCAATTGGATGGGAAGGAGTCTGGGAAGGAGCTTGGAGCAAGGTGGTACCAAGGTGCTTAGGCTGGAGGCTTTGAACTTGAGTGAGAGATGTCAGGGGAAAAATACAAATAGAGAGGGAGAGAAAATAAATGAGAAGTACTTCTCCTGCACCCTTGTTAACCCATAAAACCAGAGAAGCAGAGTCATGTACATCATGTGTGCCAAGGGAAAGGAGAGGAGAGAAAAATTGACAGCATCGCCTGCTCAATGAGAACTTCAGTAAAAAAAGAAATGACCTTTTGTGCTGTCTGGGGAGAAACTCTTCCATAATCTTTATGAATTTCCACCTTTGGCAGCAGCTAAATAGTCTTGCATATCTACCATCAATATCCTAACAGCCATACCATAAATCTTAACCTCAAACTATCATTATTTGCTGGAAAAAATGAATGGTTTGCTCTGCACATGAAAAAAAGAGCAAAGCTTTTGAAGAGGAGATCCTTTCAGGCTGAGCATCCTCCCTGGGCTCTCTCCTACTTGGTGGGATGAATACTTCTTGCATGCTCAGGTCTTAGAAATATCCATGGAAATGTGCTATTTTCTATCTCTTAAAACTGTTATTATCTTGATATTATCTGTTGCTTGCAACAGTGAGTCAGGCTGGGAAACACTGAGTGGTCATGTCTCAGCCACTCATCTGCAAAATGGAGTTAAGGAATAAACACTGGAGTTTCTTGGGGTCCCATAAATTACAATAATTGGGGTTAAAGAATTTGAAACAGTCAGAAAAAGTGCCCAGAGCTTTTGCCTTCCCCCTCTGCCCCATGGAGGACACAGCCCAGGTAGAGGTGGGAGCCAGTCCCCAGTGCTGGCTCTGGGGCAGCTGGAATGTGATTTAATTCCTCCCCTCTCATTTCCACTTCCTGAGCCCCGGTGCCTGTGAGCCCCGAGGGACTCACAGCAGGGGATGAGGGGAAACATCAGTTTCTTAACAAATTCTTGTGTCATCTTCTTGACAGCACCTTTAAGCACTGGATGACACTCAGGAATGATGTGGCTTAACCTCAAGGGTTCAAGCCAGGGAGCATTTCCCTTTGCCAAGGAGCAGCAGTAATCGCTGGAGAAGAAATCCATTCCAGCTCTCCCTGCCAGCAGCCACCAAGTGCTTCACCCACGTGGCAGGGACACATTCAGAGCTCCTGTGCTATCTACATGGGGCAGCTGTGCACTCTGGAGCACCTCTCATTTTGGGGGAGTGTCAGGATGGTTGATGTCCATGGGCTTTTCCAGCCTTAATGATTCCCTGATTCTCTATGTGTGGATGAAGGGGATATCATTCATTCCCCAAAATTAGTACCTTTCCATGGAGGTGATGTGACAGACTGTGGACACTCCCTTAACCTTCTGCAAACAGGAAAGGAAAGGGGTTAAAGCACAGGGAAGGTGAGTTTAAGTGAGGGACTCTGGGGCATTCCAGTGGGATGGAGGGAGTTCCGCTGGAGGAGCTGGATCCAAAGGCTTTCCTCAGCACTCCCTTTACACACTTATTATCTGGAGATGCATAAAAAGCCACAGTACTATTAAATCCCAAGGATTAAAGGTTTAACATGATCAAGAAGAAGAAGCCTGGAGAGCATTAATTAATGTTTGTATGTGGTTTCCATCTTCTCTTCCCTTTTTCTCTCACCCTTTGTCTGCCTCAAAAAATAATAGATGGGAACAGCTTCTTCTACCAAGGCCAGGCTTCACCAGTTAAGACTCTTCATTTTCCACTCCAAAATGTTTGTAACAATTCAGTTCACAGGCTCGTGATTCATGGGACTTTCCCAGTGTTTATCTGCAATTACAGGTCTCATTGTTCCCCAGCACTGGCCTTTCTTGTAGATATATTGTCCACAGGATGATTTTCAGCCCTGTCCCTCAGCCTGGGAAATTCATAGCATTTCTGCCTCTACTGCTGGAGCACTCTCTTCTCCCCCTCCCTCTCCAAAACAGCAAGATAAAGAACTTCCCATGGATACGGCATCAAGAGCTACAAATTCCCACCCTCAGTGGCTCTTCACGAGCTGCTGTGTGACCCTGATCTTTCTTGGGAACGTCTCCAGGTCAAGGCTATTCCTTGTTCATGGGATGAGCCTCTCACAGGGAGGACAGAAGGTGACATGTAATCCCTAGCCAGATGTTCAGAAGGTATAAGTGGCTCCCCACTGATTTATGTCAACTGAAAATATAACTTGACCGCATCTCTTGGTTCCTGTACAGTCCTGCGCTGTGCTGCTCTTGAGCCAGGAATTCCACCTAATCAAAAACTTCAAGTTTCTGCAGCAGGTGAAAAGAATGAGGGGTTGTTCCCTTCTCCTGCCCCAATGGAATGCAGATTACCAATTTAATTTAAAAAAAACCCAAACAAACCAGAAAACAACAACTCCGCCTCCAGATATGCAGATATGCATTCCCTATCAGACTTACACTTGGATAAACATTTCTGGTTCCTGAAGAAATTTGAACCACAGAGTATTCTGAGTTGGAAGGGGGCCCACAAAGATCACCAAATCCAGCTCCTAAGCAAATAGCCCATACTGGGATTGAACCTGCAATCTTGGCATTATTAGCACAATGCTCTGACCAGCTGGGCTAATGAACTTCATAAACCTGTCAGTGTTTCAGCTGCAATCTCCAGGCCTTGGGTGCTGGGAATGCTGGAAACTGGATGTTGCAAGATAATGAAATAAAAAATTAATCTGCTTTTTTTCTGGAAGCATCGATATGGGGCAAGATACAAACCCCAATAATAAGAGATGCTGCCTTCTCTGCATTTTCCATCATTCCAGTCTGCCCTACCTACAGATGTCTGTCCATTCCCTCTTTTCCTCTTGCTGTTGATCCCGAAAACCTGGTGGAGATGTGCCATGCTGGGGGCTGAAGATGAAAGGAGCTCTATGCCATCCATCCCTCATCCTTGGTGGATTCACATATGGTGACACCATGTCACAGGCTCGAAATGCTCCTTGCCTGTGATTTTGGCAATCCTGCTGCCTCTATTTATAAAGCAAAATTGCCAGGGAGGCCCGCCCGAAACAAGCACAGTGCCAAGACAGGATTAAGCCTCTCTCATTGCAGCAATTCCAGGCTATTCTGTAGGAAGGAGGAATTATGGTTCCCCTACCACACACAGCCAGGGGCTTGGAACTGGCCACAGACCCAGCTGAGAGCATCCATCAGCTCCTGGGAGTTTCCCATCCTGTTCCTAAAGAGTCGTGGTTATCCCAGCAGTGCTGGGCTGGGAGGCAACATCACACCATGAGGGGGAAGCAGTGTGATCCCCTCTTTTCATCTTCCTTAGAATACAAGCACAGAATTAATTTTAACTAAAGGAAATCTCTTAAGAAGAGAAATTTACCCTGGATATCAATATTTCCAGTAATGGAAACTCCACCATACCTACACCAACTCCATGCTCAATTAGTCACACTGTTGAAAACATCTCCCCTGATGTCTCCATTATCCCTCCTCTCCATTAGGGAAAATCCAGTAGATTTAAAAATGAGATGCATGTCATTTCAGATTTTAATGCAAAATAAAGAAAAAAAGTTTAATGTTCATTAGGAAAAATCCTGTCCTCAAAGACACAATTCTCCAGAGGCTGCAATTGCAGCTCTTGTTTCTGACTGGAGCCCAAGAGCCGATGAACTCCCTGGCAAGTGCCCTTCTAGGAGGGGACTTGGCACAGTCCAGCCCTGTGATAAAAGGTTTTGTTCAACCTCAGCCATGTTCACCCTGCCTCCATTCAAACCCCCTGAGCCTGAGCATGGGGGAGTATTTCCAAATGGAATGGCTCTAACAGCAGGTGATTATTACCTCAGTAAGCAACCTCGATTTATCTCTGTTTCCCCAAGTTAGAAACAAAGGCTGAGCACAACATGACCACTCACAGACTGCTCAGTGAGATTACCCATTTTTGCTGTGACATAGAGTACTAAGACCTCCTGAAAAAAAAACCTGGATAAAAATTGACTTTTATTATTTATAAACCCTACCAGTTACAGAGATGATGGGTTCAATTCTTCTCTAACCCACTGCCAGCACGATGACACACTGCCAGGTGAGGGAAGGAGGGCAAGACTGTGAACCAGAGGCGCACGAGGAGTTACCCAGGGCATGTCCTTGTCCCCATCCTCGATGAGCAGGAAGCAGATCAGCACAGGAGGGAGGAGGGAGGGTGCACTGAGAGCCTAATGAGGCTGCAGGACTCCCTGCCACATGATGCTTCTGAAACCCAAGAACCAAAGTGTAATTTCTGTGGGTAATGATACCTAGGGTCATTACAGCCAGGAATAAGGAGAATTTGGAAGGCAGATATGGTGTCATGTACCAGGGTTAAGCCAGCTGCTGGAGGTCAGGAAAAGGAGGAATGATTGCTCTGCATCAGTGTGAACTGCTCCTCGTATTCCCCTTGGCAGCCAGTGTGACATAGGCTCGACACACTGGAGTCAGCCACTTTAAAATACTCCATGTTACTCCATATTCTGCATTTCCACAGAACGGTTTGGGTTGGGAGGGACCCTAAAACCCTCTCATTAAATCCCCTGCCATAGATAGGGACACCTTTCCCTAGACCATTCTGTGTTAGTCCAGCTAAAAACAAACTCTAAGACATCTGTGTTTGCTAAAAATGCTCAGTGATCATCAATTTCCATGCAAATCAAGGTCTGGTGGCTTCAGCTGTTAACTAGAAACTTGAAGGAGATTAGGGAAAGGATCCCAACTCTGTGTACAGTTGCTTAATTCTGGTGTCTCCAGAGAATGACTCCCCTGTGCAGGAGACAGGATAAATTGTCACAGATGGAAGGAGATGGTCAGCTCAGACTTAACAGCAAACTTCAAGATGGTGAAAGTCAGGTGGGATGAAGCCCGTTCAAAGGAAGAAATGTTTCAAGCTGCTGTTGTGGAGCATTGCCCAACAGACTATCAAAATGAGAATAAAAATATCTGCTTTAAGTTAAAAAAATAAAAGTGGAAAAAAGTTCATTTCCTCACCTTTGATTTATCAGTCCTGAAAGGGCTCATTTTTTGCATACCATAAAAGCAACAAAAATTTGACAAAGTGAACCAACTTTGAACCAACCAACCCTAAACTGGAGGAGAAACAAAATTGTGTAAATCATTAGCAACTTCCATCAAGAAATTATGACATTAAATCCATTCAATCCTGGTAAAATCAGCAGGTATTGGCTCATTGGGCTCAAGAACATGACTGCCAAGGTGGTCTGGAGGTGAGTTACAGCAGCACAGTGCTGGCACCTGCCATGTCTGAAGTGGCTCAGACCTAAACTGGACAGCAAAGCTGATGGAGGCTTCACTGGAGGTGGAGATCCAACTTCAGACATTAAGAGCTGGTGGCTTCAACCTGAACCTCTCCAGCACTGAAGAACAACCCCACAGGAGCACTTGGGTGATTTTACTGGCACTCAGCTTTGGGTGCCTTCCCCAGCTCACCCCTGACAGCAAACTCCACTTGACTGTGGGGTGTCATGATCCAGCTCCAGTCCTGAATTCTTCAGCTTGCTCCCGTCCTGCACCTGCTGAATTGCAGGTCGTAAAAGTAAAGGCTGTTATATTTCCCAGTGCACCAAAAGCACATAAATTTGGGAGAATTTAAGAGGAACTCCAGTCAAAGCCTCTTAAATGAATTAAAATACATTTCTTATGAGAAGCTGAACTCATGGCTGTACTCTTACTGCTCTCAGAGAGGACCCCTGGCATTTGCACTCCTGCCACTTTCGTCTTTGTTATTTTGAGAACTGTGTTTCATCTCTTCATGTCTTTAGTTTCCATATCTGTAAAATGGGCACTTCCTCTAACTTAGAAGTTCTGCATTAACTAAAGTTGTCAAAGCATTAAAATCATAGCCATGGAGTTCTTGTTTTCTTGATTTCATGCTATAAAGAGAGTAAAATCAAAGCAGATTGCTACAAAAAAAAGAAGCCTTTGTGTCTCATCTTCCTCCACAGATAGAGTTTCTAAGGTATGTTAAGAAACAAAACCCCATACGGGTTAGTGGTGTCCATTTAAATCTCTCAAATACCTACACTCAAATATTCCAAGTGCAGGAGGATTAACTCCAAATCTGAGTGGATTAGTCGAAAAGCTTCCACAGCAATATGGAACTGCTGGAGAAAAAGATATAGAATTGTCACTTTCATCAACTTCACAATACAACTTGATCCACCCCCAGCTGTAAGCCTGGCAATATCCTGGGATCAGGCAGAGAGGAAAATTTCACTTGGGAACAAAACAGTTCAGAGAGTTGGAGCATCAGAGACATGAGAGCTGGGAAACCTGAGGCCACCTTGGTCCCTCACTCAATACCCACAGCCCCCACTGGCTGTGCTCCTGGAGCTCATCCAGCCCCTCTGCAAGCCTATAGTCACACACACACACACACACACACACACACACACACACAAATATATATTTACACACTCCCAAGGAATTAAAGACAACTCTGAAAGATTAGAATGTGAAGGACATGATTAAACACATGAAATCACATAAGCAAACAGACGAACTTTCACCATTGCTTGAAGGTTATATACATTACAAGGCTAAAAAAAAGGGAGATTGTTTCCCTTGCAAAAGGAAAATACAGCAAGTACAGCTTCCTGCAGGACTTCCCTGGGCTAGGAGGCTGAAGGAGGGCAGAGACAACCACTTAAAACAACCATTCTGACCCACAGAATTAGTGCCAGGCTCCATGGGTGGAACAGGCGACCAAGGGAAAAGTCCAGCTCTGATATAGAATCCCAGAATCCCAGAATGGTTTGTTTTGGAAGGGAATTAAAGCTCATTTCACCCTCCTTCCGTGGGCAGGGACACTTGACCAGGTGGCTTTGAGCCCCATCCAGCCTGGGCTTGGACACTTCCAGAGATGCGGCAACCACAGGTTCTCTGGGCACCCTGTGCCAGGGCCTCAGCACCCTCACAGGGAGGAATTCTTGTGAATCTACTGGCCAAAGAAAGAACACACCACTCTGCATTTGTGGCAGCTCTGGTTCAGAAATATTAAAATACAGTAAGATTTTTCTTCGAGATTATGAAGGGAGACCAGCTCCCAGGCTCCCACATCCAGGATTGCATTTGATCCACAGAACTCCTCTTGTTTTTTATCAAAAAACCTTCCCTATGTGGAATTGGTTGTCAGTGCCTGCATGACTGGTCACAGCTTATCCATACCCTTAATTAGCAGGTGTGTGATTGCCTGTTTAGCCATATTTTTAGATCTCTGGGCTCTTGCAAGCTGTCAGAAAAGAAGAGGCATTATTTTAGGAAAAATAGCACTGCAAAACAGAGTGACATTCCGTTTGACGTGTGAAGATAAATTAAGGATGAGAATACATTAAAGAAAACTCTGAGCACCTTCGTCATATTCCTGTATTCAAGGAAAAACACAGCTGAGTTTCAGTTTATCTTGGCTTCTTCACTGACCTAGAGCAGTAAATTTTCCCCCTTTTAGTGTTTAAGTAGTTTGTCAGTGAATGATCCCATTCATAAAGTGCTGGCGATGACAGTTCTGCAAAGCTAAATGGCACTTAACCGTGTACCTAATAAATCTGCAACAAAAATAAACACAGAGGATGAGAGGGGAAAAAAAAAGATTAACAATGGCAGAGAGCTAAAAAGAAAAAAAAAATTCAAAAACCCCACCGGCAGGTATGAAAGGTCATTGTCATTAAAACTGTTTGGAATGGTATTGAGCAGCATTGTTCCCATTTCCCTCCCGTTTGCCTGACCTTTGAATTCTCAGAAGAAACAGGGCTGGGCTGATGTCTGGGTACTCTGTATTTGGTAAGACAAATTCGCTGTGAATGGTGCAGATCCATCTCTCTGTGCAGGTGCCCCCATCCACTGGCACCTCCTGGATTAGACAAAGTACATCTCCATGCTCGTAGAAAGCAAGATTTGCATTTATGAAATGGTAACCCTGACTCCATATAGGAAAAATGAATGCAAATCCTCAAATTGTTAAAAGCAGGGCTCAGGGAGGGAAATTCAGGCAGAAAATTTGGAACTATGACAATCTTGTAAGAAATTAATCTCATGTCACCAACAAGATGATTTGTCACAGAAACCCCAGAGCAAAGGTTTTAATAAACCAACTTAGCATGAAAAATTGTCACCTATATTTAAGAATTGGGAAGAAAATTTGATTAAACAGATTTTAACAGTTTAGGAAAATAAAGCAGAAGAGATACAGGGAAATGGGATAATGTGAAAATATTTTACTGTGTCTAGTCTATTTTCAATAAGATAATGGATTCTCTAGACAAGGGAAATGCCATCCACCAGCAATTTGCATGGGTTCTCCACTTCTGCAGAGGGAAGCAGTGTCCTCACCAACAAAAGCAGGGCTTGTATGAGAGGGACCAGAGGTGATTGGAGATAAAAGGAAAACATATTCAGAGAGAAGCAAGTGGGCTCAAGGAAGTTTATTAACATAGTTGTTCAGGATTCCAACTGAGAATATTAATTTTTATATAAATCTTTAATTAAAACCCTGGGCTGTAAAAGCAGACTTGAGCCATCAAAGTTTGCTGATGACAAAAAGCTGAGTCAGATTGCCATTACCAAAGGAATTGTACAACCTGCACGAAAACAGGAGATTGAGAAACGAGATATGGCAGAAGCAAACCATGTGGTAATCACTGAATTATTAAATGAGCTCTCTGGCTACCAAAATCAGGTGGCCCACCTTAAAAAACCCCTACTATTTTAACTCCAAAATGAGCCAGACAAGATACCTGGGGTAGAGGAGGTGCTGCTGGAAGACCTTCACTGCAGCAGTGTGTATGGTTTTCATCACCTCTGTTCAAGAAAGATAAATCCAGCCTGGAACAGAAACAGCAAAAGGATATGGGAGTGATCCTGGGAAGGAGATTAGCTTATGGGACAACCTCCAAGAGCCTGACAGGATGAAGATTGCATGGAGATCTGATCCTCAGCTTTAAATACCCAAGGAGAGAAGCAGTGGACAATGCCAGGGAAATATAAAAGGCCATGAAATGGGACACACAGAGGCCAAGACAGAAAATTTAATGAAGGGTGGCCACAGGAACTGGCCTCTGCAACAGCTTTTCAAGAGGAGCAGAAACCTAAAACCCCCTCCATTTGTTTTTAAACAGAGAAAGAAATATTTATGAAAGTATAAACAAACATGGAATTGCAACAACCTGGTCTTGTAACCCAAACAACCCTGCTAATCCTGACTTTTATCTCCTGCCATGATACCAGCTTGAGAAGGCACCCCCAGCACTACCTGCACAGATCCTGCACAGGTAAATGGGAATATTTGTGTTGTATTTCACAAGCGTCCATCTCCTGCTCTGTTGTTATTGAAACTACACTGAGTTGAATCAATGTAAGCTGTTAGGAAGAACAAGCAGGAAATGAAGCTGATCAAAATAGGATCCTCCAAAGAGCACGCCTGGCTCTGGGAAGCACTTTGGGAGCATCAATGCTTTGGCAATACTCCCTTGTTCACCTGCTCCAGATTTATTGTGCACAACTAGAACTCAGTTTCTTTGCTAAGAGCAGATCTTGAAAAAGAGCAAAAATGTAGAAAGCTTTGGGTTTCTGAAAGAAAGAAAACCATTCTGCCTTTGCAGGGGCTGGATATGCAGTAACTCCTGATTTTGGGGGACCAGGGCTGCAAGGACAAGTGTGTGATACCCTACAAGTACCTTCAGAGGGAGCATTATCTGCTGCTTCAAAATCAGCATTTCTACCCAGATGTCTCAAATTCAGACTTTAAAGCCTTATCTTGGCCCTTGTTCCAGGCCCATGTCCCACATGAGGTGCCCAGGGTCCTGAGTAAATGGTGAAAATCTCCCTCTGCTGCCTCAGGCTCCCAAATTGCTGCTGGAGCAGATGGGCTCCATGCTGTGCCCAAAAGGTCAGCATGGCCTAATCCAGCCCAGGGCTGGAAGCCAGGGAGTTGAGCATTCCTTGGGAAAGGGTGTAGGGAGACTGTTCCACAGCTTCCAGTCTCTGTCAGGGAGAGGATCAAGTTCAGGGGTTTTACTCATCCCAGGGTGGTAACATGGCACAAGGAGAGGAGCAGGACCTGGGGAAGGGAAACAATGAACCTTCGTAACAATCAATAACAATAACAATCATATTTAGCACCTAAAGGACTGGCTGATGCTTCAGAAATGAGCTGTTCCCTCCCTTCTGGCAAGAGCTTGGAACAAATGCCAAACCATCCTCTGCTCTCTGATGTCTTCATCTCACTGCACAAGATGGTGACTTTTCACTGCAGGAGTAGATCTAATTATTACCTCAGGGGTAAATATTCACTGAGGCACATGGAGAATAAAGCAGGTAACTCCCAGTCTGAGTTTTTAATCCCATTATCAGGGATTATTATCAGCATCATTATCCTACATAACACAAAATGAAACACAGGGGGGAAAATTCCATTGTCTTTCCAGTAATGAAAAGCACGGACAGGAAAGGAAATAGTTTCTCTGAGTCACACTCCCCACCCAAATAATAGAAATATCTCCATGTGGAAGAGCAGGTGATGTTGTGGACTAGCTGCTGTTAATTTTCACCATGAAGCAGCTTCTGTGGGCAAATCCCAGCACGGAAAGCTGCTCTCTCTCCTTAGGTGGCCCAGACTCTAGAGCTTTGTTTTTGAGGTTTGTAGAGAACTGATGCTCTGCACTCCTTGTTTGGCAGTCAGCAATCCTCTGAGACTGCAGGCACGTTCCTCCGATCCTCCCACACCAATCCAGGGATGGGCACAGCACAGGAGAAAGAGAACAATTGTTCTGGGTGTGGAAAACAGCACTGGTGTGGCAGCCTGTGCTTTGAGAGCACACTCGGGTGTCTGCTGCTCTAAACCCAGTAGCACTGGTAGGTCACAGCTCTGGGAATCCCGGGAGTTGCAATTTCCCAGCTGCTAACGCCCAAAGGACCTCCTGTGGGAGCAACATTGATCAGGAAGTGCCCAAGGTAGGAAGGCTGGGAAGAGAGACAGAATTTGGGCAATCCGAAGATCCATAAGAAGATGGAAATTCCCATCCCTCCTGGCAGAACCTTAGACCCAAAACACCAAGTCTTGTGCACACATGGACATGACAAGGACAGGGATGGATGATGGAGAAGTGTCTCCTCACTGATCTGGTGCCACCATCTCTCAGCAGAATCACTGTGACCAAGAACTCCCAGCCTGTGACCTACTTGTGCATTTATCACTTTTAATCCACTGCTTTCAGCTTATTTGCTCCTCACTGAGCTACCAGACCTACAGGATAATGTGAATTTTCCAAATACAGTGGGAAAGCACCACAGGGAGCTGTGTGACCTAGCTTTACAAATAACCTCCCTTACTCAATGTTGGCTTGCTAAAAAGTTCTTGAAAGCCACAAAAATCTGCAGGGTTTGTACCCAGCAGGCTCAAGGATGAAGCCCTGCTGTTTTTATCACAGTTTACTCCTCTTTTTCCCCATTCCTTTCATAAGAGTAAGTGTAAGTAAGAGTACTACTATAGCACTGTAATTGCAAGGTGACACTGCTGGAACAGCAACCCAAGCTGGGACAGGAAGGGATGCTGCTGAAAGCTTTCTCACAGTGAACAACTTCTAGCATAAATAGCAGGATCTGACTGATTTCAGGCAGTTATCAGACCTGCTTTTACTTAATCCCCTTTCTGTGACATCCTCTGTGACATCTTTCAGGGCTTCAGAGTCCCTTTACTCTTTGTCCTCAAACCTGCCTGAACTCATCGTGATCTGCAAGGATCAGCATCAGAATTGGGTATTGCAGCTCTGATATAAATAATGAAAGTTCTACTTCTGCTTAAGTGAGAGCTGGCTTTGGGTGTGGTGAGGAGGGTGAAGTCTGAAGTGTCCAGGAAATCAGAACCTTCTCCACCTGGCAAGGCTGCTCCTGCTTGGGAAGGGCATTAATGGTCTGTGTGGGAAGCATAGAAGGCCTGAAATATTTCACTCTTGTTTTCTCTACAAGGGTTTGGTTCCTCTGGTTTATGCAAATATTAGAAGCATTTGCCCAAGGGGTACCATCACTTCCTCTGCTTTTGTTAGTGCTCAGCAGCCTCTGCCACCTTCTTTCCCAGGAAATTCTGCCTCCTGAAATTTTACCTTGATAAATTTGTTCTTTGGTAATATCAGGAGGGAAAGTCCCTGCTCACACCTACTGCAGGCTGTCCATGATTTCAGGAACTTCTACTGAGTAACACTTTCTATTACTCTCAATTGTTTGATAAATCAAGAGCTCCAGTGTTCCCAGCAGTGAAGGGACCTGTCAGAGCAGCCTGGAAGGGTTCCCTGTCCATGGGTAGCTGCCTACACTTCTCCCTTTGGGAGGGGATCATTTTATCCATGGATTCCAGCAGATCCAGAGGCTTCCTTTCGAGCAGTGACTTTAACTCCACTGCACTGGGACACTACATTCAAGGAGGTTTATAATACAGGAAGGGACTGGAATTAGTGGGGAAAGCCTAGAAACCCCAGAGTGTCTGGTTTAAACAAAAACAACAACCAGAAAATCTATTTCTTCCAGGGAAAAATATATTTAGATTTTAGAGTTCAAATCCCTGCATTGAAAATCAGTTTGTGATCCAGTTGTGAATTCCTGGACAGAAGACAAGGGACAAGTTGAGGAGAGGTTTTGCCAGTTTTTAGACAGTAATTTAAACCAAATATCACTAATGTAAGAGATTTAAATTGCAGCTACAATATAATAATGGAAAGCTACTGTGCTCCAGAGACTGATGCCCACAAACCACCTATTCTTCAGTTTACAATAAAACCTGATAAATCCTACCTGGCAATACCAGACCTTGGGAAGAAAGAGGACTGAGGTTCTTACAGGATATTCATGCCCAACATCTAGGATTCTCCAGGATCTAGACTTCACCAAACCTCGGCATTTGTAGAGATTTGGGCCTAAATCCTGTATCATAGCTTAAGTCTAATCCAAGATCTGTTCTTTATCCAGCTGTATTTTAATTTATAGTGCATAAAAGGAAACATGAAAAACCTGTCATTCATCATCCTTGCACATATAGCTAAGTCACAGAAAAATATCTCTTTACAGAACTAGTGCTTTATCTGTCCAAAAAAAGAGAGGTTGACTTTTTACCATGATTATTTTTCTTCCTAGTTTTATTTTTCATGTAGGTTGATGCAGTTAAGCTCTTCCTCTTTGCTTTTTCTTTCAACACTTCTTCTCTTCTCTTCTCTTCTCTTCTCTTCTCTTCTCTTCTCTTCTCTTCTCTTCTCTTCTCTTTTTTTCAGTCCATTCTTGTATACTGTCCTTTTCCATTTTGCTGCTGAGGAAAGATGTTTGAGGGGGAGAAAACTGAAAACCGTCTCAAACACCAAATTTCTTTCTACTGGCCTGAAGTCAAATGAATAAAGATTTTTTTTCTTTCCTTATTCATCCTTGCTGGGAGCTGGGGGAACCATCCTGCAGGATGAGCTCAGTGCTTTGCAAAATTATCTCAAGAGTGGGTACAATAAAAGGTGGGTCTCAGCCAGAACTCCGGATATGAGCACTTCCCATCCCTGTAGGGGAGTTGGGATTTTGACATCGGGGCTGGTTCCTTTCTGTCAGGACTGGAAGCCAAATACTCCTGAACATCATCAGGGCTCAATCCCAAGAGCTCTTGTCTCTGCTCAGATTTCCGGGATGAGCAACCAGCAGTCCTGGGGCAGCAGGTCCTGAGAGTCAAGAGGCTTTTGAAGGAATGAAACCATCTCCAGGGCTGGCCCAAAGGCTCCCAGGCAGCCCTTGGCTGTCACTGGGGGGGAGGATGGGACTGTGCAGATTCCCCCAGGGAGCAGCTCCCTGTGTTTCTCCTCAGGTGCCTAAAATCAGGCTTGTGCTGTTTTTCCTGGGTTTGGGAGCACAAGGCAAATACAACTTTCTGCCCACAGCTCCTGGTAAGGGCTAAATCCCAGCCCAGACTTCAAACCCAACTCAGCTCAGCCCAAAGCCAGTGGAAGAGTCACACAATTCTTGGCATTTCATTGACCAGATCAAAAACAAGTCCAAAGTAGAAAAAAAACTTAAAACAAGAGGAAAAGGAGCACCTGCCTCTCAGCAGCAGCTGGGATCCCTACGTTTAGTTCTACCAGAATTTGTGATTTTACTCCAGTTGCAGATGTAAATGGGTTTCCCCATTTCTTCCATGCTGTTTTCCCTCCATCCAAACACATTCTGAATTTCATGATCACTCAAGGGATTATCAGTGAAAGTCATTCAGCGTAAGCAGCAGCAGAGAGTTTCGAGAGCTAATTCTGCACTTAAATAATCACGTTGAAAAATAAGATGTTAAGATTGCTCCTCAGCCAAAAGAGGAACAAAAACATATTTAGTGTCTTATGAACTCATGAAAAACTAGCCCAGACAGCAAAAGAATTGCATTTTTACCCAGACTGACTCATAAATGATTAGAATGGGATTAACAAGGGAAAAAAAATAATTAAAAAATCACTGGAACGGTTCCCACTGTAAAGTGAGGCTGAGTCAGAAACCATTATTTTCATCTGGGAAGTGGGAAATGTCAAAAAACTTACCATACCCTTTATTGGAAAATGGCCAACTTTGCTTTCCTTGGAACTTAGAAATCTATCATTAAAATTTTTGTAAATCTTGGATTCTCATATTTATCAGTTTCATTGGACAGCAAAGAAACACCACACACTGCTTCCTATCTCAGGGCAAGAAAGTGATATTTTTTCCTGTTTCTACATTTATTTCCCCCCCCCATTATGTAAATCCATCAGAATTCTTCAAATTGGACAAATCCACTGGGTACCAAGTGCAAAGAAAACCCAGCAAATGGATCTGCATTACCCATTTTATGAAAAATCCTTTGGTTGAAGAAAATACTCAAGTTTCCAAATGCTGTGTTTACAGCACATCTCTGATTGGTTTTTTTTTTTTAGTTAAAAATTTCCCAGGATGGTTTGGGTTGGAAGGGGCCCTAGACCTCATCCAGTCCCATCCCCTGCCATGATCAGGGACATCTTCCCCAGGTTCCTCCAGGCCTGTTCAATGTGGCCTGGGAACACATTCATTACAAAATATTTCACTTTGACTCAGACAAGTTGAAATATCTTTGATGCCTTTCCTGATAGTCAGCTTTTGTTTCTAGAATAATCTGTACACAAAATTTAATTTAATCAGCTGTTCAAGGTTACAAATCAACTGAGTAGGAACTCTTGCAGAGTTTTTTTGCACCTTGATGGTTACTCATTATTAGACAAATGATTCCCACTCAATTGCTCTCTTCACTCTCCCTGAGTACTGTGGCATTTGAGACTTGTGGAAACATTTTCTGTGGAGATAGGAGTGCTGATGCCACTCTCCAAGAACAATAGAGGCTGATTACAGATTTCATAGACCATCTAATCTAATTCCTGTATAAACAGGCCATAGGCCTTTTTAAATTAAATGTTATTTCTAGTCCAATAGATACGGTTGAACTACAGCACAATTCTGGAAAGAAGAGGAAAAAAAAAGACATCCACAGATAAAGAATGTGCAACAACTCAGACATTGTATCATAGCTCCAGACAAGCAGCAAAATCCTGCCTTGCCACCTTTGCCTCTCACTTGGGCTGTCACAAGCATGTCAAGGCTCAGCGGGAAGAAAAATGGTTAAAGACAACTAAATTTTGATGCATTTAATGGCAGAGGAAACACTTTGCAATTCACAGCCTGTGTTTCCAACAGAACAGGCAAGACGGAAATGTTTCATCCCATTTCTAGCTCACTATGAGAAAGAAAAAAGGGAGCTGAAAGGTAACAAATACCAGTTATCTTCTAAGTTCCTTATAAATGATTATTGCCCAGTTCTGGTAAATTTTATGGTAGATTTAGGTTTAGGTGCAAACCTGTAGATGCACTTAAACCAGTGGCTGCCTTTTTCAAGCTGATTATTGCATACTGGACACAAAGGGAGTGGAGCATGTCCCACCCTGGCTTGGCTAAAGATGGAGTTTCACCACATGAAACCGTAATCTCTGTCTCACACACTGTAAATACACACAGTGAGTTGCACAGAGAGGATTACCTGGAAAGTATTTCTCTATTAAGCCTTTTCAAAAACTAGTCCCCAGGTAGGATTATAGAGATTAATTTCTTCAAGGAGTTACCCACATTTTATAACATTAGCACTGTTCTAAGACAGCATGTCCCACAAACATCACTGTTGCTTATATGGTTGATTTATTTTTACCTTTCTGATAGCCATTTTCAAGTTTTAAAGCGTATCTTCAGTCACTGACTGGATGGAGAAAGTCTTGCCAAGCTAGGACCACTCAACCATGAAAATAAACGGCACAAATCCTTCACCAAATACCTATTTTATGTTACCTGATGCAACACAGAGCTAATGCAGAGCTGGGATCAGACACTTCCAAACACCACTGAGCAAGAAACTGAGGGAAAAAGAACCCCTTTCTCCCCACTCAACACGGCTTGGATAAGCCATTTGAGATCTGTGTGTGAACCCTTGCCATCCCAAAAAAGGGATATTCAGAAGTCATCTTCACAGGGCAACAAAGAGCTACTAAATGTGTGTCCAAAACTGGAGGAGGTGACAAAAAATAGTGCCCTTCTTCTGACACATTTACTCAGTGACAAGGTGGCATTTACACCCTCACCTCCCTCAGCAAGCGCTACAAATAGTTTACACAGAGCTTGTTGTGCAGTGATGTTAAGGAAAATCTGATGATTTCCATTTCCCTCCAGATTTTGCTGGAATAGAAAAGCTTATTCCAGAAAAGTCCCTGCCTGATATTCTGAAATGAGAATCTCTGGGAAAGAAACAACAGCAACAACTGTTTGATTTATATATTTTATTTTTAATTAAAAAATAAAGGTTATCTTAATACATCCCTTGCAGCCTTTGGGCAAAATGCACCCATAACAAGACTATGAAACATGATGCACATATTTTCTTGGCACACGTCTTAAACAAATGCCAACTTCCTCCAGCAACTTTGGAAATCCATCATTTTCCCCAAACCCTGAAAACATTTAACAGTTCATTTAAAAAATCCCGACAAAAATTAGAAGTGGACCCAAAGCAAAAGTCCCAGATCCAAGTACCCAAAAGCTTTTGGAGCAGACCTATATCCAAATGCTCATCTCATTCCAAGTTTTATCCCACATCACTGCAAATTCACAGACACAGCACCCAAACCACCCAAGGAGAGGCAATTGGAGCTGACCCAGGTATGGATCTCCCTTTGGAAGTTTTATCTAAACTGGGCCAAAGCAAACCTGGGGGTCTGAACCGTTTCCTAAAATTGTTTAAGTTGGGCCCATCCCTAACAGAATTAAGTGCTGGTTACACAAGGAAATGGTGCTGTCAGAGCTCCCATTCCTCAGCTATCCCTGATCTGAACCCAGGCCAAGCTTTTAGTCCTCTGGCACCACACAAGGCAAGGATAAAGCCAAGGGAACACACTGACCCTCCAACACAGCCACACCTGCCCCATTGCCTGGGAGAGCCCTAGGCTTCTCAAGGAGCTGTCTTTGGGGTTGTAGCAGTGGTTTTCCCTGGAAACATGTCCCAGGTCTCTCTGCAGGAATGCTCAGGCACCTGCCAGAGGAACAGGCTGGCACCACTCCCATGGGATGTCTTTGTTCCACCTGGCCTGTGATGGCTGATTCCCAAAGGCACAAAGTGACCAATCTTTAGACTTATTCACAAGGTCTACATACATATATATATATTTATATATATATGTACACACACACCATTACATACATATTTAAATATATATATACATATATATATTTGGTTTTGATTTTTCTCTTTTCTTTTTTTTTTTTCTCTTCTTTTCCGCTCCTTTCTCTCCATTTTAACTTAATGCTGTAGTCTCCTCTGAGGAAGGCTCTGGTATATGTTCTGGACACTTCTCTGTCTCCAACAGGACTTCTGGCTTCTCCTCTGTTAGTTTTGGCTCCTCAGAGGCTTGAGATCCCTCCTGTGCCTGACTCTGAGCCTGGCTATTCATTTTCTCCTCTGCTTCAATCTCCTCTGAGGTGGGAATGGAGTTTTTCTTTGGACGGCCTTTGGGCTTCGTTGGAGCTTCCTGTCCACCCTTCAACACCTGGAGCAAACAGATGAACGGTCAGGGTTCTGAACTCTGCTGGGCTCAGACATCCTGTTCCTATGTCTAATTCCCTCTCTCTTCACACCGTTCCTGCAGCAACAAGACACTCCAACCAAGGATCTATATCCAAGCTAATGACAAATTTGTTAGAAGTGACAGCAGCTTCTGCAGGTGCCACACGCATCCAAAGGAACAGCCTAGAACTGCAAATACTCTCCCAAATCAGAAAACATGGACACCTCCACTAGAGAACGTCACAGCATCATGTTCCCACCAGCATTTATTGGGTGGCTGTCCTTTATAAAAAAAGCATTTTAACTGGAAAAGGACCATGAAGATGAGAATAAGTGAAAGGTGAAAGAAAGATATGAGAAGCAAAAATGAACAATATCAGCTCTCAAAACAGCTCTGTTTCCATAGAGCAGCACAGTCTTTTTTGTCTATGCACAAAACCAATCCCAGAAGCACTGAGATCACACAAATGCCAAAAATACAGAAGGAGATATTTTGCTTCTTCCCTCAGTTCTATTCTCATTTCTTTCACCCCTTTGCTTTGTTCTCTTCCTACTGCTTTTGGTCCCCTCTAGCCCACCACATATGCTGCAGTATGAACACTTTAAAAAAAGAGACCATCTCTGTGAAAAATGATCAGGAATAAAACAAAATTTGGTATAAATAGACACAAGTCACTCCACTATGTTCAGCTTCCAAATCTGTTCTTTGCAATCAGTTTTTAAGAGCCATGGAGAAATTACAAGGACTCACTCACCATTTTCTTCCACTTCATCCTACGGTTCTGGTACCATGTCTTCACCTGGAGCTGAGTCAGCCCCAAGGATTGGGCTAAGTCAAGCCTGGGAGACAAACCAGACAACAAAATGAATTTACAGAAGCCAAGAAGAGCTCAGGTGCCAGGTCTAGGCAGTCCAACACTGTTAGAGCATTCTCTGATCAGTTTTCTTGAGAACAGTCACACAAAAGTGGTAAAACCCATGAATTCAGGATGCAAAGACAGATGCTCCTATGGAAGATGCAGGTGTTTGCAAGCTCTCTTTTCTAGAAGTGGCAGGGCTTGTCTGCCCTCTTCAAAACATGAACCTGCTGCACTCCAACTGCTGATGCTCCATGTTTGTCCATGAATTGGGAGCTGGTAGTACATCACATCTGTGCAAAAACAGGTCACTGGTGTCTGAAGCAAACACACAAGAACAGACACCCAACATCAGCTACTCTTTGTATCATATTTCTCTTTCACTGCCCTCAGAATGGGGAGCATGGTACTTGCCCATTTCTCATGGAGTAGCAGTACATCTGAATCTATTAATTTCATATACGTTCTGCTATTTAGGCAATTTAGGCTTCTAAGTGAATTTATTTTTTGTATGTTTAGCTGCAGGGTATATGTGGCAGAAAGCCCATAATCCTGATTTATCCTCCACAAATCTCCGACCCATAGAAGCTCATGTGAACCCATTCATTGTTTCTATATGAAAGCCCAGGATATGAAGCAAATGTGGCTCAGAGTAGCTCCTGATCCTTGCCCACAGGTGACAGCACCATGCACCTGGCAGTTTTGTAATGAAGTTGAATGAGGGATGGAGTTGGAATTCCTCAGCCATGCCAGGAAAGTGCCCCTCGGAGTCATGCAAGTCCTGCAGGTGAGACAGCTCCAACTCAGAGCCACATTCCATAGTATTCTGCATTCTGTGACTTTTTGGCAAGTATCTCCTTGCCTTTGGATAGGAAAACACATTTGTCAAGGCCAAATTTTTCATAATAAAACCTTTGTTACAGCTGGGCTCCTTGGGCAACCAGATTTACATTTGTAAACACCCACATACCCTGTACCAGCTCTTTGTGCTCCACCTCACACTCAAGGATTCATGCTCTGGATTCACTCTGGACCTGCAGGCTTGTTCTGCCACTACATCATATCTGAAGCCATTGATCTAAGACACCATTACATTTAGAGTAGAACATGTCAGAGTCATTACCCTGATGTACTGCCCTCCCTCACTGTGGATAAACCAGGGGTTTCAGGTGCTATCCCAGGGCTACAACCTCCTATCTATGCCAAAAGCTGCAGAAGTGACCACAGACCACAATCCACTGCTTTGCCACATTTCCAGCCATGAGTTGACAGAGAGAAGCTCAGCTTAGCCAACCCTTTGTGCCTTAGTGCACATGTCTGGTAACACCTGGATTACCTGCAACCAGCTGCCATCTCTTGCCACATACCTCAGTGCAACCAGCACTGCCTAGAAACCCAAGGAAACAAACACAGGGGAAGTGGTACATGGGCAGGAATTGCTCATCAGCCTCAATGAAGCCAAGGAACAATCATATGAGATTATTAATTACCAGCCTTGAGTGCTTCAGCAAAGTGTCAACCATCTGGTGATGTGAAGCTATTCCTGCAGGCACAGCAGGAACTCCAAAACTCCATGAGACAGGTTGGCTATGGCCAGGAATTCTGGTCTTGCAGCAATTTGGTGACAGGCAGTAGGAGCAGAAAATGCCATCTTCAGAATCAATTTAAATATTGGGACACTGCCCTCTGTAGAGTGCAGGGACTGATACCTTTCAAACCTTCTCCAGTTTTACAAACTTCCTAGGAATTGGATGGATTATTTCCCCTGAAATTTAAATTTGCAGAGTAGGATTCAAAGCCTTTTAAAAAGCTAAAATCTCTCTTAGTTGCTTTGTCCATGTGGTACCAAGTAGTGCCTAAGAACTTGCCTGTGCCTTTGCTAGGCAGCTTTTAACCCCAGGCTCTGTTTTCCAAGCTTATGGACAGGCCACCACCTTCCCACTGAATTGCTGCCCAAGGTGCTGGATGAAGCCAGCTCAGGAACAGCTGAAGATACCATGAACACACAACCATGTGAACTAGCAGATCCCAGGGGGAAACAAGCTCCATCCTTTTTCAAGTGTGCAGCAGGAGTGGGAAAGGCAGAGATCCCTCTTCTCTGAGGAGACCTCTGAGCCTGGAGATCTGCTCCTAAGCATGTGCATCATCATCTGACATTTCCACAGATATGATCTATTCATGTCACCTTTGATCCCAGGAAAAGTAGCCTTGAATTTGAATCAGGTTACCGGCACATGGCAGAGGCAACTCGGCGGATGCAGAGGCAGCACCCCCCAGGCAAGGAATGTTCAGTGGGGAACAGCTGAGCAGGGCTGGAGCATCCCTTTTGCACACCCCTATTCCTAGTGTGAGAAACCCACCTACCTATCAGGGGTGGAGAGGTACTTCTGCTTCTGGAATTTCTTCTCCAGGCCCATGAGCTGGATCTCAGTGAAGATGGTCCTGCTCCGCCGCGGTTTCTTTGAGCGTGGTGGGGGCTGCTCTGCCTCGGACTCGCTGCTGCCCTGGGGCTCGCAGGGGGACCCCTCGGTGCCCGCAGCCCCCGGGCAGGGCTGGGCTGGCAGCAGCCGGGAGCTGCCGGCGGCCGGCAGAGGATGCGGGAGCACGGGCGGCTGCCGGGCGATGACGGACAGGAGAGGATACGCCCGCAAAGATGGGGAGCCTGGCACGGAGGAAGCAGAGGGGGAAGAAGGTCAGTTCAGAGCCGATGTGTTTGAGTAATGGCAGTGCTGGGGAGAGGAGGGACACAGGAACAGCCTTCCTAGCTCTGCCATTAGCTTGTTAAAGGATTACAAGCAAGAATATTCCCCTCTTTGGACCTGTTCCTTCTCCCAGATTGCACAGCTATTCTTGGGCTGGGGAACCCTAGTTCTGACCCTAGTTCTAACCCTAACCCTAATCCTAACCCTAACCCTAACCCTAACACAAGACAGGGAAAGGAAGGACTGCCTTTCAACTCCTTTTTTAGGAGCTATCACAGCCATTGACATAATCTGTCTAATTACCATGAGACATTAAACTCCAAGCAGAAGATGAAATATATCCCCATTCTGTTCCCAACTTTGTTTCCCTGGGGAAACTAGGACAGGGTTCACTTGAGACAGTCACCTCCCCTCCCCTTGCAGGTAACAGACAGCAGAGTCCAGTTCACAACCCACTCCATCCCCTAATAGGCAACTGCATCAGAACCACTCTCATCCTCCATTGCCCACACTGATCCTGCTGACCATGCAGGATGATGAGGATGAATAGATCCCAAGAGTTCTTCACTGACTGAAGTCTGCATCTTACACCAACCAGTTGATACTAGCCCTAGAAAAAAACCAGTTCTGCTCCAATCTTTTCAGGTCAGGGCTGTTCTGGGATGACAAATCCAAACATTCCCAAACACTAGAGGAAGTTCTGATCCACATCAGGCCTTCTGATTTACAGCTATAGCAAATTCCTTCTCAGCCTTAGCCCCAGGAAATCAAATGTTCCTTTAAAGTTTGGGCAGGGAAATTGAGCTACCTATGGGAAATATAATCTCACAGTAAGATATACAACCTGCAAGAGTCTTGGGTAAGTCACTTTCTTGCTCTGTACCTCATATTACCTCGTTTGCAAGATGGAAACAATCCTCCTTACCTACATCACTGGTGGTAAAACATGGATTAAAATTTCATGTATACAAAGTATTTGGAGATCTTTAGATAAATGGGACTGTGGAAAGGAACATATTACACCAGCAGGCCCGATTATGAAACCCTTCACATGAATCACCACTAATGAAAATAATGATCTCTAGACCTCAATGAGTGTGTTGGGGTAAGTAACTCCACACAGTGAAAGAAAGGAGTTGCCAGCCTGGCCTGCTGATGACCTGTATTCCCCAGTCCTTTCCCCAGGTGTAGGGTTGTGATCACAGGAACCAGGGAACCAGGTCCTAGGTGAGCTAGGTACATCAAAGAACATCACAGGTTGTTAATTGCTGCTTCTCTCCTCAACCACAGCAAGTTGTGCAAAACCTAGCCACTTACAAAGCAAGCTTGGGAAACTATTGTCAAAACCCTAAATCCCAGCAGATTGGTATATAAGGATAGCTGTGACTACAGACCAGGGTTTAGGCAGTCTGGGGCTTCAGTCTTGCTTTCTCCTCCATACCTCTGCAACACTAAAATCAAAATATTTCCATTAAAAGTAAAGCTTTTCACTTAAACCACCAAGGAAGCACTTGAGAGATGAGATCGGAATCGCCAAGCCAACCTTTAGCTTGTGTCAGGCTTTATCTACCTTTTCTTTCTGGGGATTTTTTCCAGCTGAAGACTGTGCTGATTGACAGCATCACTGATTAATCTGGTGGAAATTCTGCTTTGATTTACAATTTCAGTGGCTGTTCAAAGACTATAAATTAGGAGAGAGTGTGTTGTCCTTTACTTTATACATTAAATCTGTGCTGATATTTATCCATCCTCTGACACCACCCAGCTACACAGAAGGTAAAACAGATGCTACTCCCATAGCCTGTGTCTTCCTTGTCAACCCACCACTGTCCATTTCTGACATTGTGGGATAATAAAAACTTGCTGACCTGTTGGATCTCAGAAACCTGGGGTTTTTGAGCTTTCTGTGCTGGCAGGCACTGAGCCCCTGGAGAACACTGCTTGTGACCTGAGGCCTTGGAGACAGCTTCTAAATTTGAGTGATGGAGTTAAAATCACTGGTGTGTAGTGAAATAGAAGTGTGTGATTTCACATGGTGAAGGGTTTTCAATTTGAGGTTTTCATAGTATAGTAATAGATATGGGACCAGATGGAGAATTTCGGGTGTTGTCTCTTTTCTGTCTTCATCTTCCTTCTTCTTGATGATTTCAGGTAGCAGTTTCTGGTTGGACAGTTAGTGCTGCACTGCGGGTCACAGGAGTTTGGTTATTGGGTTAAAAGTATAAATAATATAGATGTTAATTCTCTATTGGACTGTTTAGCTTTAAGAGACCTTGTAGCAGCTGCATCTTGCTCCATTTTGTTTGCTTCTAGCAGGCAGCTAGAAGTGCTGCTGAATGCTCCGTACTTTTTGATAAGATTTAATAAACAATGAAGTCTGAACATGAGAAAATCCGTTTCCTTCGTGTATTTTTTAATCCTGGCTCTGAGTGAACGCAGAAGAGAATGAGACAAACCACTAATTAAATGGTGCAAAAATCCCACCACTGTTACACTGACCCACCCGTAGAACAGATGATTTCTTCTCTTTCAGCCAAATTTTCCCAAAAATCATCCCCTCTTGCCTCCTGAAAAGGTCTCTCCATTTCTAGAGTCCTACACAGGAACATTGAGGCCACCTCCACAATGAGAGAGGTGTTCCTGGGTGTGCCATGAGATTTATGAGGACATCATGTGTTGATGCCTTCATTTGCAGCAGTCCTGGGACTCAGCCCCAGTACACAACTGCTCTTGGTCACTCAGGCTTCTCAGATCCCAGTTCTACCCTGTTCTGGATAAGGAGACTTAAACTTAAGCTCACTCCAGAAAGGAGCGGGTCCAGTCTTATTACATCCCCTTATTCCATTGTTATGGGGTCTTGGTTCATCCCTGCCCATCACAGAGCTCCTCTACAGGTTCATCCACCAAACCTTATCCCATAGCTCATTCCTGTCCTCTCTCATGTGTAGCTTTTGGCACCAGATCACTGATTGATCTATACTTTTGTACCTCCATATATTTCCAGCAGGGCTCTCCGTAAAGCACAAAATTACTCATGAATAATAAATCACCAGAGCTCAGAAACCCCTGCAAGGTTCCAAGTGACTGATACCTCTGGACGAAAGGATTTTTACAAGGAACTCTCTTCAAGGGAGGTCAGCAAAGTTATTTGATATCAGAGCAACCAGGGATATTTGCTTTCCTGTATGGCATGGCAGCAGCATATAGGAGTGCTTGAAGGTAGGGGAGAAACGTCCCCAGAGCTTAAGATCTGTCTTCATCAAACAGAGAAAAGTATCTTCAGGTTATTTTCTAATAGTTGGGTAAGACTAGGATTAAAGGAACTGCTTTTCAAGATCAGCAGCAAGGCCCTGGCTATTTTTGCAGGGTACAACAGTGGTTATTAGAGAATCAGATGACACCAGAGTTGTTTGAGTCTGAGTTTTCAAGTGCTAAGCACCTGAATGAGGGGATACATTTTCCAAAATGCTCAGCAGCCAGCAGCTGTGCACTGGTCAAACAGTTAAAAAAGCTCAGCACATGCTTATTTTTGGTGCCCACGTCAGGACACAAATTTATTTACAGCCCTTTTGAAGGTGTGGTGCTGCTTCTGCGCAAGTCATGGTTTACAGCTGCCAAGCTGATTTGAGTTCCAGGTGCTGAGCAGATCTGTGAGGCTGTTGACACTAAGTGTTGTGTATTTGTTTACCATTTGTGCTTGTCAGAGTAATCTTTGCTTATGGTTTGACTCAAACAGTTGCTTTCAGAAACCATCAAAAAATAATGAAAACATCATGATCAGCCCAGCTTATACAGGACTGCTCAGCTTTGTGCCCTCAGCCTGGTGAGGACACAGGATGGCTGTGGCATGGAGTAAGGAATAAGGATGGCATCTAGAAAAGGCATGGGGGTCAAGGCTGCAGATATTTTTTTGGGGAAAGCTACAGGTCACAAAGGGGGCAATGCTTTAGCAGGCACGTAGAGCAAACCAGAAATAACTGACCTCTGCATTGCCTGAGCCAGCTCTCAGTTCCCAGAGAAAAAAGCCCAAGTTCAGTGTCCTGCTCTGGATCTAGTTATTCCAAAGTTCAAAGCAGCTGAAGCTGAGCCAGTCCATAGTCTCTAGGTACACTGTTAATATGACTCTCCTTAAAGCATCTGTGGAGTTCTCACCCTGATAAAGCCTTGCCTTCCAAACACCACGAAATCTGAGGCGAGATCTAAACTTCACATCTCCCAGAGTTCAGAGGTACTTCTAGACTGACATGGTATTGTAAGAATGGAATAATTTCCTAATCTTCAACAAATTAAATGCTGGCAAGCAGCTCTTGTCTGCTCAGCACTGTTGTGACACGCTCTGTCTCCTGAACTGGGATGAATGGGAGTGAAGAGCCCTGTCTTTCCATGCCTGCCTTTCACAATGGTTCCACTGAACACGTTCTCACCTGCACTGTTGTGTGAGCACTTTTTCTGACCCACTGGTCTTTTGTACACAAAAACCCCAAAGCTGCCCGTATAAACAAGAAAATGAGGAATTTGCTACCCTAAAAGCACACTTAAAGCATTTTACTATTTCCATCTAAAACTGTCAAGAGGCCCCCACACTCCAGTGGTGAAACCACTAGTGGTTTAGGACTCAGGAGGTCTCACTGCTGTTCACAGGGACAATGGTCTCTTACCATGTGGTTTGCTACAGAAAAGTCCCAGTTTTATCTACTGGAATAATCTTAATCACCCCAAAGCCTAGGGTATTCTCAGGCTCACTCTGCTGCTGAATACTTCTCAAGTACTTGGGAAGAATAAGTATAATCCCATACTTCATGCCATGCACAATGGAAGGAGAACAGATTTTTTCCTGTTTTTTTTTTTTCTTTAAAGATTTGATTAATCTCAGTTTCAAGCAACAAGAAAGCTCTTATTTCTGTCCACCCCACAAAGCAAACATCTGGCCACTCTTGCCAAAACTAACCAAGGGCTAAAAATAAAATAGACATTGGATCTGCAGAGCATTTTCTATTATCTGAAAATATTTTGCTTTGCTATTTAAATCTGCATTGGCAGCCACTGTACAGTGAATAACAGATCTGCAGTAAGCACTGCCCACATCACCTTGGCATGAATTGGCTTACTCAACCCACACAGGTCTAGGAGAACCCTGGATTCCTGTTTGCTAATTATATGTCAGATATTTCTGCAAAAAATTGTATCACGGTTTGATGTATCCAAAGATTTTTTTGTCATTTGCTTTTCTTTTCAGCAGCAACAACAAGAAGATGTTACATCAAGAAGACCAGCCTGAAGCCATCTCCACTCATCTTCTGGGATGTTTCTAATAAACTTCTTTTAAACTTCTGACCACCACCTAAGGCACAGTGGATACACCACCACTGCACCAGATCACCTTGCAGACGTTGTAATTAAAAATAAATACTTGAAACAAATCTTCTCCCCTTATTTACCCACTCCTCCTGTCCTCCTTGGCTTAATTTCAACCCCAACAGACACAGAATAGAAGGAAGAGAAAAGGGAAAGCACTAATTAGTCGCACGGTTTGACTGTCGGCAATGGAAGAACAGTTTTCCTCCCAGGCAAACGCAGTTTCCAAATGTTGTTTTGGAAAGCAAGAAAGAAAAAGGAAGGAAAGATTTATGGATCAGCTCCTCTTGGCAGGTCAGCCCTGCTCGGAGGCAGAATGAATCTCACTCAGAATGAGCGAAAGGTAAATAATAAAAGAAAATGAATTTACGACTCAGGAAGGTCTATAAATCTCTCATCTCCCGAGTGTCAAAACAAAGGGAACCAAGAAGGAGTTGAGTTCATTTGGGAAAGAACTGGATTTTGCTGAAGGAGCAGGCAGTCTCCTGACAGGAATAAGCAAATCCTGAGTGAAGCAAGGAAAACAAAAGAAGCATGGAAATGTTGAGAATTAGCTGAACCACACAGAGTTTCTCTAGTGGGGAGGGTATTACATCAACTTTTTCCAAGATTCCAAAAAGTAGAGATTTTCCAACCATGGTCCAATCCAGGAACTCAAGGTGACCCAGGAGTCAAGTGCTTAAAGACAACAGCCAGGTACCCAGTGTGTGCTGCAGGACACACGACGTCCCCTCAGTCAGAGTGGGACTTTGCCTTATGGTTGCCAGACCTGCCAAAAGCTGACCAGAGACAAAACCTCACCCTTGTACAAGGGCTCTGTTCCTCTGCTGAGCTTCCTCAGGCAGCACATGGATCTGCAGCACCTGCAGGAGCCCCACTGAGGGCAGGAAAGCAATTCTTGCACTCAGGTTAGACCTTACCTATTTTTGATGACATCATATTTAAACCTTTTTTGCTCCATCTGTACTAGGCTTAGGCACTGAGAAGTTCCCCAGACATGGGAGACACTTTCTTATTAACTATTAGAAGGCACCAGGTTCTTCCCAAGACCAACACTGTGCTCCACCAAGCACCCTGATACAGACATAAAGACAAGAGGAAAGGGAAGAACAGCAACAGGCTGTGCATATACCAGAAAAATTCACATCCTCTCAGGAACAAGAGCTTAGAGAGGGAATTGCCAGGTCTCTCAGACTTCCTTGATCCAGCCCTTTCCACTGAGCACTTGAATCCCAAGTTTAAAAAATTACCTGGGTGATGTTTCTGCTGTGCAGCATGGTGGGAACAGATCCCTCTGCTATCTCCAGAATGGGAAGCAGCAGAGCCATGCTAGGGGATGGCTGCTCCTGAGCCAATTATGGCCTGGGCAGAGGTGGCCTAATGAGGTTGTGATCACTGTGCTGACAGCCTGGCACTTCCCAACTGTGAGTCCATGTACTTGCATGGAGCAGCCCTTGGAACACACTGGCACAGGTGATCCTTCAGAGCTGGAAGACCAGGCACAGCAACAAAGCCTCCCTCAGCTGTCCCTGAGCAAGGCAATTGAGCTAAGAGGTGGTACCTAAGTATGGAATTAGATGTTTTTAGCACTCCTCTCAAACAAAGCTTGGCCAGAAAGGTGGAGATAGGTAATTTGTCAGAAACTCTTTGTATCAACCAGCTCAGGCATTGATTCTCTTCTCATTCTTTTCAGTCTTTCTGTAGGACAGAGACTCTTCAGAGACTCTTTTACATTTCCTGTGCCTCTTTTAGTATTGGAAGAGCTAGAAAACCTGCAGTTAATCCTCTGAGTCCTTACAAGTGCCATAGCTCAGCTCTATAAGCAAACTTTTCTGTGGCTATTACATAGTAAATGGGAATCCTGGAACCAGAAGTGTTTGAAAATGCTCTTTGTTGCCATTCTTCTTCTCCAGCACCTCAAAACTCAGGGACAGTTAGCCCTGTTTTGGCAGAGGAGAATTGTCTGTGGTTTGGTTTCTTTTTTCTACTTGCTCTCTTTGGATACATGTGGAAATCAGCTATAGCTAAGCTAGAGCTAAAGTCTCTGCACAACAGCAGAGGTGAAGGGCACTTCTGGGATATTTTGAGAGCTTCCAAAAATAGTCTCAAGACTCAGCCCAAATGCAGAGAGACAAATTTCCATAGGAATCGTGTCATGGAAGCTACAGAAAAGCAGAACAATCGACCCTGAAATTTTAAGTGCAGAGCTGGAACACAGACAGACACTGCTGGTGCTCAAAAATAGCACCAGTGAGGTTCCTTGGAGTAAAGTTTAACTGCTCCTCAACCAAAGACTGCAGGTACATTCACACTAGATTCTTTTGCCACTTCAATGAACCCTATTAATCTGACAAGGACCACGAATCTTGCAAACATAAAATACAACTCAGCAACACAGCAAAAAGTGTAGGAAATGGCTTCTCTTCATTGTGGAAAAATCCAGACCTAACTGATGTCCATCACAAGATGCCCATCAGCTTCAGTGGAGCCAGGATTTCACCCACATATGCCCACAGAAAGAAAGCAGAAGACAAAACAAAAAAAAAAAAAAAAAAAAGGAAATTAGTGCAGCTAATTTTAGCACAGCTAAAATGATCTGATCCTTTCTTTAGGCATTCTGACTGAAAGCCAGTTCTTCAGGAGTCTACAGCTCTGTATGGGCCAAGTGGGAATGGGAGAAAAGATTGGCATCTGATCAAATGCCACCTCAGATTTTCAGGTGGGAGAAAACCTGGGCTCATCCAGGAGTCATGTTTAACCTTCCCTAAGAGAACAGTCTCTTTTCTCTTCAATCACTTTTCTGGGGGGAAACAGGTTTTCAGCTAAATCTGTTGCAAACAAAACCACTGATGTTGGTGGAGGTTGACTTAGAAGATGCTCCTCCCCAAAGCATCTCCCGCTCTCCAGTTTCTGTTCCCTGTGGTCTGGGACACTTGGAGCTGTGGCTCAGTTCAGCCCAATTTCAAAGCCACAGGGGAAATTCTCCCAGCTCCTGGAGCTGTAGGATCCAGATTTTCCATTATAAGTCTGTCCCCATTAGCAATTTATCAACATATTCCTGTATAACTTCTCAATAATAACAGCAATTAATAAGTTTGAATGATGCAAGTTGTGCATGCTGCAGGCCTCCACAAAAAGCAACAGAAAAATAATTAATGCTTACTAATTGATGACATTTGTTATTCATATTGTGCTTTTTTTGTGTGTTTAAAGCCCTGCACACAGTAAGTAACTGGCCTTGAACAACTGAGAAGCCTGAGAGCCTCCCTGAACAAGACTTGTCTCACTCCCTGCTGCCACAGGCAGATGTGGAACACCTTGCCTTGAACAGGGCTGGATATTGGGCAATTATCCATTTTAAAAACACATTCCAAAACTCACCTAGAGCAGCAGTGTCTCCAGGGATGCCAGATCCCTGATGAGTGGTACCAGGGATCCTGTGGCAGGGCTGGCAATCACCATTCTGACAAACTGTCTTTGTTCAGGGCCATGGAGGGCGGACGAGATGGAAATGCACCTTGGAGCTGGAGGAAAGGCCTGGCTGTGCTGTCCTAGGGTGATCATTGGGATATCCTGGGACAGCAATGCTCAGCCACCAAGTTCATTCCCAGCTGCTGGAAAGACACAAGCCAGCACCGCCTGGTGCTAAAGGCTGCTGTCCCTGCACAGAGCAGCCTTTCTTCCAGGCTGTCAGTCAAGCAGAGGAGTGTGCCAGGACCTTGTCAGATCCTCAATGAAGAGGAAAATTTATATATAAAGAAGATTTATTTTGTTTTAAAGAAGCATTTAAAGAATCTATTTGGCCAGCACTCAAGAAATCCTTTGTGACAAATGTAATGACACTATGGCTTCATCAGCAGAGAATGAATCAGAACAGAAACCACTTCTGTACTTCGAATTATTCTGCTTCATGTACTCAAATGACAACCTACCTTTTTGATGGGGGCCCCCCTTGAGTCAAACCTGCCCCCTCCAGCCAAACTGAGCATGGGTCAGAGAGGTCCAGCTCATTGCCTAAGGCTACACAGAAGGGACTCTGTCTGGGATTCCTCATCTTTAGCTGGTGATTCCTTTAAATCCTACTCAGTGGGAAAGGAGATGCTCTGAACACAAGCAGATCTGCCTTAATATTTATTGGATACATGGGCCCAAGGCCATCGTGACTTCCAACAGCTCCCAAGGAAAGGCAGGTTTGGAAGTGAACCTCCATTCCAGACCCTTACTGCTTGGACTCAGAGGGAGTTCTAAACCCAGGCCACATCAATCCCAGAGAAATAATCACCAGCACATCTCCATAGATAACACTCAGTCAGTGCAGGGAAGTTCTGGGATACAATCCGCCAGCTCCCTGCCCAGATCTGCACCAAGGGACACTTTGGGTCCACTAAGCCAACTTCAGCTAGAAACTCTTTTTAACTCAGTTAAATACTGAATTACTAAATACTGAATCATGTTAAATACTTCAGCCAAGAACTCCCTCCATCACTGAGAAGACTCAGCACTGGAGCTCATCACCCACCGGACCCAGACTTCACAATGTGGAGCAGCCAAAGGATGAGAGAATGGAACAGCTCTAAGGGGTGGATTTACAGAAGTTTCTGGTCTTGGCTGTTGGGGATGGAAGGGGAACACAGCACTAAGATGCCAGAACTCTCAGAGTATCTCAGTTTAAGTTGTAACAGTCTACCAAAGACATACATGACCAGACATCATGGGACACTGGGAGAGGCCAGATCAATTCCTCTGTCAAGTAGCAAGATTTGGACTTTGATAAGAGAAGCGTCCAGCTGGATGGAGCTTGTCCTAGCTGAGAGGGTGGAGTTCGATAGAAGGGTAAGACCTATCCTGTGCTCTGTTCTGCTCCCTGAGCATCTCTCCCTGGCCACTGCCCAAGCTTTGAGTCTATATGGACCTTGGGCCAACACATTATGGCCATTCTTATATCCTCACACATCTGACAAATGATTCTGCCTTCTCTCAGGATTTCACAGTTTCTAGCCAAGTTCAAACACACAATGCCATGAATGCATAAATCAATCAGTCCCTCACTTCCTGCTCTGTTAATTATTATCACAGCATCCATAAGCAAACAGCAGCCTTGGCCAGCTGACTAGCCGTGCACACAAAAGCACTCTTCAGGTTTCTCAAGCCCACCCTTGTGTGAGCTCCAGCAGAAAGCTGGCCATAAATATCACTACCTCTTCCTGCCCCAAGGCTCTAAACCACACTGCTGAGTGACACATGGGAAGAAAGAGAGTGCAATTGTTTCTCAACACCAGACTCTGTAAATTTTGCCTGATGGATCTTTTGGAAAACACTTTTTCCTTCTCAGGAGAATAGTGGATCAGTGTTTAAAATACACAGACATCCCGCTCTTTTCCTCCCTGCTGAAATGAAAGGGGGACTTCAGCAAGTGCCAGTGTTAACCTGAAACGGACCTGTCACATCTTGGCAAAGCCTCTGCCTCTTATAGCTGTGGCTTATAATCTCAAGGGTTGCTTTATTCATAATTTTGCCCCCATCGGGACACGTTTAGCAGAGAGCTTGGTTTCTCTGAGCGACGTTTATGATTCTTTGATTTTTCATCTGCCCTAACACAGAGAAAACCCATCTCTATTTCCTCTATAGACAAACATAAACTCTGTGNTTTTGTTCACAGCCCGCCTGTCCTTTGTGGTTGCCAATTAGATCAGTGGTCTTAACCCAGCTCTGGTGGCTGGGTAAGGAGGAGAGACATGCACAGGGAACAAAGCTGAGCATAATGGACATCCCAGTGTTATTCCAGGAAGCTGAAACCCTGTTAACAGAATCTAGAGCACCCTGGAAGAGGATTTCCTCCAAACCTGATCTTTTTGTTTGAATAAGCTGACTATGTCACAGCTTCCATAAGCACAGGACATGGCTATTTTTATCCTCTTCACATCAAATAACTGCACACCCATGTCGCCTCATAGATCGAATCTTAACCAAAAGAGAATGAATTGAGGACAACTAAGCTTTCAGTGTTT